>JASKGO010000143.1:0-24474 GCA_030556065.1 Holobus sp. GC000080
ATTTTGAAATGTCAGAAATGACGGCGCGAAATTCAAAATTTGCGTTTTTCAAAGGGCTGCTACATAAAAACGAGAAAGTGCAGGAGCTTCAAAAAAATGTTAAAAGATACTCCTCATTGAATACTAGCATTTAGCTTTTCTAAAATTTCCAAAAGTTATAATGGTGAGTCGGAAAAAAGCAAAGAAAAATTTCCCACGTAATTTCCTATATCCACCTCGGCGCTGGGACACCCTGTACATAATGGGGGTAATTGTACTTTAGGAACAGTTGAAATATTTTTATTTATGAAATGATTTAAGAAGTTTATTCCAAATTGAGTTAGATTTGTTTAGAAATGATTTTCCCCATTTTAACATTGTTTTTCTTTTTGTGGGAGAATAAAATATGTAAATTTGAATTAATCACATTTTTAAGTTTAATTTAATATGCCATTGGGTATTTTATAAATTATAATTCATTAAAATTTAAAAAGTAACAAAAGAACAATTTTGAACTCTATTTCTTCTAATTGACCCTAGAACCCAAAAAAAAAATGGAAAAGTCATACAGGTGTCATTAAAAAATCAAAAGTTAGGGTAATTTCAGTAAAATCGAAAGTGTTACAAAATTGAAATTGTGTTTGCAAGTTTTTATAAAAATCAGTTCTTTAACACTAGAAGCCTTTATTTTTAAATTATTTTCGGCTAAACAGAGTATTCGATAAAGAAGTAATAATACAAATATGTAACTTTTTTTAATGGAGTTATGTAATTTTTAGTTTATTTTTAAATATCAATGTATTTTAAAATATCTGACTTTATATTATAACTTTTTTATCGAATGCCCAGAACAACCTAAAATAATTTCAAAACGTACTCCTCGTAAGTCCCAGCAATATAAAAAAGTCAAAATTTCAAAATCTCTATTACCATTGCCACAATACTTCAAGGTGATTTAAAACACCTTGCATAAAAAGTTTCCAGAGAGCATTTGTTTAAATTAGGAACTAATTAAATTAAAATATATTGTTTAGAAATATTTCATAAAAATATAAAAACGAAGTTTTCATTGACTGGGTCAGTAATAAATTAACTATTCACTTACTTTGATTATACTGCTGCTTTAGCTTTCTATGGATTACCAATAAAACTGCATTTATTTCAAATCACTCTTTACTCTTATAAAAAATGTATTTCCCATTTTTTGTTACAATTTTTTTAATCAATAATTAACACCTGTGAATAAAACACTAAAAAATGCATTAAGCGGAAACAAATCACTTTTATTTGCATATTGATTGCCGATAATTAGAAATAACAATTTGAATCAAACAGAATGCTATAGAGATATGGGAAATTTTACAAACCGTAAATTCCTACACTATATCTGGTATTTATATTGACCCGTGACCCTTTTAGCCGCGGTAATATACTTATAGTTATTATAAATTATGGAATCTATATTATGTATGTGTTGATTGCGATTAAAATGCTGCGAATTGAATATTATGTTTAATTATTAATAATTCGCCCCAAAATAACGTTTAGCCTTTTGATGAATAATTTCCAAATGAATACCCCACCATATGCAATTCATATTTGACTGCATTGCAACTGCATTTATTTTATTTTTTAATAAATAATAGTAAGTAAACAATTTAATAAAATATATATATATATATATATATATATTGAAAATAACCAACAACCGCAATTTATTAAACGATTTATAAAATGGAATTTATTTAATATTTAAATGGAAATTAACCTTCGATTTTGTTCAGTAAAATAAAGATAATAGCATTAGGTTTTAAATTATTATGAAATTTGTAAGCGACAGTAATTGAAGTAATTTCAGAAACATGTAAAAAGACAGAACGACTAAAAGGATAATAGCGCTTTTCTATTTGCAACTAGAAAATTAATGGCGTATAATCCGGCTAGACGGCCCTAACATTTTTTCCAAGTCTCGGATTATGTCTTAATATTTCAGTGTCAAAGCGGAGCAAAAAATCTTTGGAGCAGCAGCAGCATCACCAATAAATAGATCATTTACGACAGAACTTTGCAGTCTCTACAAATTCTTTCATTAATCTACCGAAAATAGCCATCATTTACATAACCGCATATCACCGGAGCAGAACCATCGAAAATTCGAAATCATTCGTGACGTCCTTCCATTTCACCGACAGACAAAAAATAAATACAAAAAAAACTATTTCTAAAAAAGAACCAAAAGCAAAAAGGCAATCTTCATTCTTGCAAAAGAAGAATAGAACATGAAGGCAAAAGAAGATTGCTGCTGCTGCTTGCTACTGCTGCAAGAGAGTATTAAAATTAGTTTAGGTACTTTAATAACCGCCACATTAAAAGTTTTCTTTAAAGTGCCAGCTAATTGCCGCGTCTTTAATAATACTTTTGATTAATTAATTAATTAACAAAGTTTGGCGAGCGAGGAGTCGAATATCACGCATTTGAAAAACACACTGCGCATCATTAATGATTCTTTTTTTTTTTTTTTTTTGCTGTGCTTTTTATACGAAATACGAAACTGGATACATCCTATAATTATATTTATATCTAATGCCGTGTAATGAGCTTAGTTACGCAAATTAGAGAATCGATTTTTGCGTGAATTCAACATTATCATCGTTGTGTATACCGCTCATGTTTGCTTTTAATGCCCGTTTTTATACATGCAGGACAATGAGTCGTAATGACCGCTGCATCGATAAATTAACTTTAATTGAGAGAGCGAATTATGGCTCACATTCTTTGAACACATATACATGCACACACACACACACACACACACACACAATCGATCGATTATTTAATCATTTATGTCTTCGGCAAAGATCGATGGCACTAAAACGACTGCATTCTTTAATTTGCTGCACGAGTGACATTTTATTTCTTTCAAAGGGGATATAACGTAATTAAGTTTTAAATCACTTGTCAAGATTACTTCTTTTTATTTTTTGTTTCAGGTAGCTACAAATGGATTTTAAAATTTATAATCTGATTCGGTTTAAACTGAGATTGTTTATTTGAAAGTCGCACTAGGATTTTAAAATTAAATTATTGTTTTGTTAAAATAGATTTAAATTAGACATGTTTTCATTTTTTTTAATAATTCTCATTTGTTATCATACCGAAAATTATAAAAATGAAAAATGAAAATGGTAACCCAACTTTAAATAAATAAAAAAAAAATCAATAAGAAGAAAAAAAATTTTCATTTCTTAATATTTTATTTGTTTGAATCAATGTTATAGATATAAATTAATTTATGTTAGAATTATTGTTCCTTTAAATAAAAGAGAAAATGAATGTGAAATCCTGAAAAAATTATTTATTTATTTAGTTTTTATTATGCAATTTTCAAAAAGTTTATTTTGTCCCTTGTAAAATTATACTATAATTGTTAAAAACGTGCGGTAAGAAAATAATTTCGCTATACACTTTTACACAACCACTCGAATAGTGGATCACCCCTTACAATTCATTATTGACAGATCAATATTTATAATTTTACAATAATAACATCGACAACAGAGTTTAAGATTGACGAAAAGTTCATTGAATCACTTCCAATTTAATCAGACTACATTTGATTTTTAATTGACAACATTTATTTTTCCATTTTGGCATTTTTTAGGTAATAGTTACATAAGACATTTCCAATTAGACTGAATAGTTATCATTTTTCCATCTCTTCCTGTCTCACAGGAAGTGGCGTCAATTCTTTTTTAAACAATAAAGTAAAATTATCTGACATCAAGTAAAAATCGTTGTCACCCGGTATATTTATTAATTTAAAAAAATTATTGATCTAGTGAACGGCAGAAAATCGGCTTGAATTAATTAATCTAAGGTTAGGTTAAAAAATCACGCAACTCTCTTCAAATTCAGTACTTTTTATTTTTTTAGCGAAAAAATTATTTTCTCAAAAGAAAAAACTATTGTTTACCAAGTTTGTTTATTTCCTAACTTTTAAAATTGGAATGGAATGGAATGATTTCAGATATGTCACATTAGAATGAAATATACTAATGTAAAAATTGAAATGAATACAATAAAAGATGCTTTTAATTGAGATTTATGCATGCTCATAGTAGGCCATGGACGCGACTTGTATAATGTGTGCAACTGCAACTGCAGCATATTATTATTCTAATCAGAAAAGAGTGCTTTCATTTTTTATTTTTGCCATAATTGTAGATGTCAATATTTTAGCTTTAAACTAAAACTAAAAAAATAAAATTAGTAAAACATGTTTCTAAAATAAAATTACGTAGTTAGCTATAAAACGGTGCTCACCCCTAGTAATTAAATAAGTAAATAAAAAAAATTAGTACATCATTTAAAAAAGAATTTACACTGTATATTACAATGTAGTGTTAATACAAAAACACCAGTTTATTTAAAGAGATTACAAGTAATGTAAACAAAACTAAATATTCAAGGGACAGTTTGGGTCCATCCACTTAGTACCAATTGTACAGTACAAGACAAAAGTATTTAAATTTGTCAAGTATAACGGTGGGAGAATAAACATAATTAGGATACATGTAGCTAGTAAAGGGAAAAGAGGCAGATAAACGTGAGAGCAGTGAGCAGCAGGGAAAGCCACCAGTGCTGTGGCACCACCGGCAAGGCAAATATAGGCAGCAGCAGCAGCAGAATAGCTTTGCAAATTGGGGGGACGTTCATCAGGTGTGCGGTTACATGAGGTCCACGTGTTTACAACAGGTGCAAATTAGTGCCTCACACAAAAGTGGTCCGCGGTCCGGCAAAAGTACACCGCCGAGGAAGGACTATTGATTTTTAGCGAGCTTGTCGTCCCAGGCAGCCCGCTAAACCGACCACCACCTCTCACTTACACACAGAGACAAGAATTTCGGAGAGCAGCAGCAGCAGCAACGGCGGCGGCAGTGGGAGCAGCAAGTGGAGCGTTGGCAAAAACGGTGGCGGCGTCGGTGGCAATGGCACACGTGGAGAATTCATTTAAAGAGAAAGAGAGACCTTTTGAAAAGTTTTGTTTGTTTTGTCGGCGGTGGCGGTCGGTGGCGGCGCAGCCCTAGATAAATGTTTTGTTGTGCGAAGAGGTGTTGGATTCCTTTACACACTCGATTAGGTAATATAATAATGCAGTGCAAAACACAAACAGCGAAACCGACCGCTGAGAAACTTTTAATTGAACCAAACGATTTTCCTATACTATATCCCGACGGACGAAAATTCCGCTTGCGGCGCTTTAGGTCCTTCTTCAATTTCGCACAGCGCGATGGCCACCCGCCACCCACGCATGAATTATTAACGAACACTTGCGAACGTGCACCACCGCCGCCGCCACCGTGCTATATTTACACAAGCGAAAATTTAATTGTTTTTTCTTTTCTATTGTAGACTTTCTTTTAATAAATTATTTAAAAAAAGATTTTTTTTAATAATATTAATGAAAGTAACAGTCATAACAAAAAAATGTTTTAGTTCTCTAAATATTTTAATGGTTTAATTTATTTACTGTGCAATATAACTATAACGATTTATGTTTTTGGATATTATTATTTATTATTATTTTTTAAGTAATGTTGATAATATGAATTCACAATTTAATTAAAAATAAAACAAATATAACAAAAAAGGCACGTTTGTAAAATTATTTCGTTATTAAATGTGTAATAGTATTTTCAATTCCAATCAAATCATATTTTATTCTATATGGACGATTGATCCTTCTTTTTTAATTGTCAAAAACAATATTGGTATTTTAATTTATAATTTATTTTTTTGCTAATACGGTAACAAATATAGGAAAATATTAATTGGAATTTAAGAACAATTCAAACCAATATAAAATAAATTTATTTAAGTTGTCTGCTCTTAAAATGAAATAATAAACAAAAGAAGGATAATAAATATAAGAACATCAAAAGTTTTACTCGGGAAACCTTTCTCCAGTTTACCACTTCCGTTGGCCCTTTCAGTGCTTAATAAGCTGATTTGTTTGAGTATATCTAAGAGGATAAATGTTGTGTACAGTACAACATCCATCTCTACAGCGATTTCCCTTTTCCTATTTTAGTTTTCTTTTTCTCAACTGAAATACTGCGTTATAATTATATAGCATTATTTTTTTTTTTTATATATAATAATTTCATAAATGTATCAGCCACTTATTAGTCATAATAAGCCGATTCTCAGATTAATAAAATAATTAAAGCGTGAAAATTTTAATTGTTAGCTTAGTTTATTTGCCATTTGAATGTATCGATGATTTATTGTTTGTCATAAATATTTATAGTACAAAAACATTTACATTACTCATAAATTATGCAATAATTTACTACACTTTTTTAATGGATTTAAAGATAATTATAAAAACTATAATTTTCATACTGAAAATTATTTTAATTTTTTTTTATTAAAAATAAAAACAGTAGCAGAAAATTAAATTTGGCAATATTTTATGGCTTCTGCTGTACCAAATTTTTAGTACAATTGAATTTATCAATAACTTATTGTTTTAATGATAGTCTTCAATTTTCAACTGACTACTTGTTAAAATAACAAAAAAAAATAATGACAATTACAATTTTTTTAAATTATATTTTATTCCACACTAACTCATACATAATTACAAGGGTTTTCAAAAATTCATTTTTTTAAGAAAATAGCCAGAAGTCAGAGTATTAAAATCATTAGATCAATGTTTTCCAATCTATTAGGATACATTATCACTCTCACATTTTAGCATCAATAATGAAATTCGCACAAAATTGGTTATTTTACTACTTCTGTCCCAAACTATGGTACACATTTCGGTTTTTTTGTCCCAAATTTAGGTTTACAATTACATCTTACTTCAATAAATTTTATTGAAACTTGTAAAAATTTAGGCAGAATTGAAATTTTATGTTACATATTTCAAATTTTTTACATTACTAATTTATAAGTACATAATTCACATCAAATATTGAATTAGTAAGAAGTGTTAAATTTTATTGTGCTGGTCACAAGTCAATTTCTTGTCTCTTATCACATTTACACTAGTATTTTGATTTATTTAAATTCCCATATTTTTTTCTTAATGGATGTGGTTTTGATGTTATGTTCTTTGTTCGTTTTTAACTAATTATGACAAACAGTATTTTAAGAACAAACTTCTTTTTAAATATTCGATATAATATAGTTTTTCAAGATGTAATGATTAAAACCAGTTCAGTTCATTTATCTTCGTAAATCAAAGCTTTTTTTTGAAATGTATACCCTAATTTATGACAGAGGGAGTAATATTCTACTCGTACTCTACTTGGAAAAAAGTAGGCTAAAATTACAATCATTTCTTTTTTAATAATCTACAAAAAACAATATATCGACCACTAGCAATACTTAACTATTATTACAAAAAAAGTAAAGTTAGAAAAAATCAAAAGTACCAAAAATTAAAAAAAAAAAAACAAAGAAAAAATGAGTGTACAAAACAGAGTGCAGAAAAGGCAATTTGAATGCAACAGCATCTATTCATTCATTGTTTGCTTCTGCTGGCAATACACCATAATACACTTTACAATCTAAACGGCTAACATGCAGCGTGTGTGCAAGCAAGCAAACTCCGATTCATCTTCATTTCTGTCCCCGATGCCACCGTAATACAAACGGAGGGATTATCGATAAAAGTGGCTCTGCTAAAATTAGACCCTCAAACACTGGACACTGTATGTACATACAGACATTTCTCATACATTTCTGCTGCAGTTTGCAACCATCAAGCAAAGCGCACAAAACAACAAGCAACAAACAGTTGAAGGAAAAGTGAAGAAGAAGAAGAAGAAGAAGAGCAAAGGCTGCAAACAAAGATCTTCGGAAGAAAGCAGCACCTACAGCAGACAAAGAGACGACACCGGGGCAACGCAGAGAGGGTCAGATAGAAGAGGTAATATGCTAGGTCAGGTTGCCAGTCAAGGGCAATGACGCCAAGAAGTGCACACTCATGCAAAACAAAGTCCAAGAAATCGTTCTTGGGATCGACCGTCGTCGTTGTTGCTGCTGCTGTTGCTGCCGCTGCCGCCGTTGCTGCTGCTGCTGCTGCTGGCACATCTGTTGTGGCCCTTCGACTCCGGATGACCGATATCCATAAAGTGGTTGGTGGTGCTTTGTGTATGTGTGTGGGGGTGTAGGGTACGTGACCGTAGGAGAAAGCACGCGCATCCCTTAATGCGCTGGAAGTGACGTAATGCATTAGTAGAACAACCTAATACTACCACCAATGACATCCGATTTACGGCTTATCAACTTTATTCGCCTGGTTGCTCGCGCGATTCCTCTAAGCGTTTTGTCCGTCACGGAGGACGACAATCGTCTCTCTTTTGCCGGCTGTATCGCAGCCTATATACAGCAGCACCAGCAGCTCTTTGCTGCTGCGGTTTTCGAAGCAATAAAAAACACACAAACGGAGCAAAATAGAAATAAAAAAAATAAAAATCAACGTAATTCCGACAATGTTACGTGAACAATGTAACTATAAAAAGCGATTATAAAACACGAATTGACAAGCACGACAACTGCGCTGTTGTGTTGTTATTGTTGTTGTACTTAGTGCTTCCTTGCATGTCTCTAATTGCGATACAGTACGTACCCTCACGTAACAAATACACACATCTATCTCTAATGTGTATTTAATACGGTTACGCTTACTTAAAAATAATAATAAAACATTCAAACAGACACATTCCTACAGAGTACGGTGGTCGAAAACGCCCACACTTCTTCTTTTTTTTAATTTACTTTATTTGGAGGTCTTTAAAATAACCCAAAAATGTTGATTATAATGATTATATTATCTAATTGCTTAGTTTTGTAAAAAAAAATTAAAAAAAATATTTTGTTGATTTTTAAATATGAAGTAAAAAAAGAATTTTAAAAAGTATCGACAATAAAATAATATTTTATTAAATAATGCAATAATTTATTTCCGTATTGAAGAAATTTGGTGTATCGCAATTAATTTCAAAGAGTAAAAATAATAAATTTATTTCCAATTGTTAAATATTGATTTAAAAAAAATAAAAGGGATTTATATGCTCGTTTAAATAATTTATAATTTGATATTGTTCACAATTTTGAACATTATTTACTTTTGAATTAATTGAACTTTTGTTAATATAGAGAAAATGAATTATTTGTTAAATTAATTCACTTAATTTAATTTTAAAAAATTATTCCAATATTGTGATATTTTTAAAATTATTATATAATTAAATATTAATGAATGACACAAAAGAGTTAAATACTCAAATTTGCCATATAAAATCATTTAAATTTAATTTAATCCATTAAACATTTTTAGTTCTTAATTTCAAATTGTGCAATATCGGTTTAATGAGATATTTTTAAATTTTTTAATTTCACTTTTGTTCAATACTCTTAAATTTTATATTGTTGTTTACGCTGCAGCATTGTTAATTGCTGCAATGGGTAATTGTTTTTAAATGTTATAAGAAAAAAAAAATAGTTTTTCTCAGCTGTTGGTTATTAATAAATGTAATAAAAGGAAATAATAACGAGTTGTTTGCACTCACTGGAAATGTTGTTTTTATGATTTGTCGTAAGAATTTAATTGTTTATGTGAGTAATTTTTATCAAGACTAAAAAAAAACGTGTTACAAGAGAGAAAAAGCGTTATGCAATGAACAAACATTTATCTATTATTTAATTAAATTTTCAACTAAAGTTTCCTGAGCTAAATTTTTTATAATCAAATTTTGATGATATTATTTGCATTAAAATTGCAATGTTTTTATTTTTGTATAATTTTATTAACTTTACTTGCATTTATATTGAGAACTGTTAATTAATTTAATGGCTGCAATTATTGTTATTGCATCTAAATTTGAATATTTATGCATTTTTTTAAATAGTAATGCTAAAAAAGTAAAACATTATGCAATATAAAACAGAATTTCATACATTTTGTTCTTTTATTACGTTTAACTAATTGCTTTTTTATTTTAATTCTTGTTAAATTTTAATTTGCTTTTTTTGCATGCGAAATGCACAAAATCAGTTTCAGAAGTTCCAAGGTATAATTATACCATTAGTTATTTTTAGATAATTGAACTAATTAATATTGAAATAGCTTTTAAGAATTTCACTTTGAAAAGCATTAAAGAGGAGACTTAGTGAAATTCAATTGGATCGCTGCGGTGTATCAAATTTCCCGTTTTGTTTGTTGATGTTTTCCTTGCGGATTCCGCTTTTAGCGCCTTTTAATATAATACAAGCTTCAGCAATTTCCCAATAAACGGAAAACAATCTGATTTTTAAACTTCACTCAAATGAAAAATACTTTTCTTCTTTCCCGAGGAAACAATGGAAAAAAACGATAAAGTTATGCCATACTGCTGATGAAATTAAATTTCGGTTTAAACGTCGCTTCACGTAAACCGATTTTTCATTTGCCTAAAAAGGTGAACGCTTTAAAGAAAATTAAAAGATTCTGTGTGTTGATTTCCGGAAAATTGATCCGAGCATATATCGGATTACAACGCACACAACAAGAGCGGCAGCAGCAGCGACAGCAGGCAGGCAGATAAGAAAAGCGCTGCTCCCGCGGCGGTGGTGAAAATGAATCCCATAGCATATAGCATAGATAGGCCATAGGCATTCGGGGAAAAGCGCAGGACGACCATGGTGGCGACCTCTACGCGGCCCAACCGGGAAAACCGCCACGTGACTGCTAAATTGTATGTATGCGATGTGAAATGAGGAAAAAGAATGCGGAGAGCGCGTATTTAGTTTTTCGCGGCGCGAAAACAACTATCGTCGTCGGTGCAGTCGCGTCGCCGACACGCCGTACGATTTTCAGGCTCCGAGAGTCGAGCAGGAAGCGGTTCATTAGCACAGCGACTCGAATTACATAACGACAAAGTCATCAGGTACACGCTCGCTCTCATCTAGTCACCCACGACAAGGCATGTGGTGAGAAGAGCTTGATGAGAAACAACAAACATCGCGTTCATTCTCCGAAGCTCGCTCGCTTCTTCCAGAGATACGTTAAATAAACAACAATCAAGTTCGTTTCATACCTGGACTAGTTTGCCAACTGAGACCTCCGATAAACATTTTCCTGCAACAAACAGAGAGACACTTGTTATCATCAACAACAAAGGTCCGTTTTCTTTTTTTTCATCTTCTTCATATCATCCACAATGCGCGCAACACTGCAAGTGTGCTTTCAACAAACTTTTCTGCATTTTATTTATATTTATCGAATAATGTGGTTGCGATGCGGCAAAGCTCGCGCTTCAGGGTTGAAAATTCGCGATTGCCATTAAACGCGTTGCTGACCTTGAATGTTCGCGAGGGCCGTTTCGTTATTTAAAAGCGAGAAAAGTTGCAACCCCCGTTCGCAGCACACTTGCTTTGGGAAAGCGCACGTAACACATGATGTTCTAAGGGAAAAACTCACCCCGGGTCGTTGGGCACCTCGGCCGGCGATCCACTTGTAACGATCTCTTGACTCTGAGGCTCCATAACAAACAGTTTAATCGATCTCGAAACTACGACTAAAACTAAAGGTAAATAGTAAAGACCGGGATAGGTTAGCGGGCTCCCGGTGATGCTCGCTCTGCTACACTATCAACACGATACTGGCAGGCAGAGAGGCGGACGGACGGTAGTTCGATAGTAGTCGGCCGCGCTCGACCCGACGGTGACGGCGAAAACGTGCGGAGACTGCGCCCGCGACCGCCGCTGATGGATGAGACAAACAATGGCTGTGATTGGGTGCAATCCGTGGTGCGCACTTTGGCGCGATGCGGCATCCTCGACGGCGGCGCGCTCCACAGCACCACTTCCTGGTTCTCCTCTCTTCCTACTTGGGCTCTAGTGTCCTTACACAACATTCCTTTGAGTATGCTTCTTCCTTCATCAACCACAGCAGTCACTAAACCCTTCTTCACTAACTATTGTCTTTTGTTGCATTTTTTTTCTGTTTGAATTTCTTAGCAACGGACTTTTAAATATTTAAAATTCATTAAGGAGCTTATTACTAAACCCAAATTGCGATTTACAAAAAAATTGCGTTTAAACTTTACATAATTCTTGATAGTTACAGTACATTTGCAAATTTAATTTCTCTTTTAAAAATCTATTACTCAATTTATAATCATATAAAATTATCATCCAAAGGAACCCACTTATAAATTGTACTGAGCGCCCCAGTTATAATATTACAATTATAAAAAGTCGCTTTAGCGTTTTTTTTTTTTTGAATGACCATTACATATTTAATGTCTAATTCAACAATTTACTCAAATATCCTATTTCATTTTGTTGTATCTCCCAAAGGTTTTTCAGATGTCATCATTTATAAACAGTTTTTTTGTAGAAGTTCATACAGTTTGTTGTTAAATATTTAACACGTAAAATTTTATTTTCCAAAAAGGAATACAAAAATGACTAGATCAATCAAAGATCGGTTACTCGCAAAAGATATTTTTCTGCGCCTTAACAGTCTCTAAAGCATCAACATCAAGAGTGAAAACAAAACAAACACAAAAAAATATAAAAACAAAAATGCACCATAAAGCGAATTCCGTTAACTTCAAGAAAGCTGTGGTACTCTAAATTCTAAATTCAGTTTGGCACCTCTATAATATTTCCCATCTAGACAATGGACACAAACGGTGATTACCTAAGCGAGTAGAAAAACATTTAGAAAACACCTAAATACAGCACATTAAAACTCCTGGCTGTTGTCGCTAGCCAAGAGTAACGACGTTCCATTCTGCGAGCTTTCCGGCAACATCATAAGCGTGCCGTTGTGATCTGAGGAAGTAATATTCATCAGCATATTAGGCGACAGCAAATTACTGTTGGCGGGTAAAGGGCTGGGCGCCAGCATGGAATTATTAGAGCCGGGACTAATTTCCGGGATGTGTATGAAATTACTGTCCGAGTGCTTCGAACTGCTGGTGCTGACCGATTGCGATTCGAGCATTTGCATCGTATCGGAAGGCGTGGACGGTGCCGAATCGATCGGCGGCGTCATAGACACTCCGTGCTGCTGCTGCTGCTGCTGGAATCCGAAGAGGTCGAGCGGACTGCCCAAATGGACTTTGCGATCGGTGCGCACTTGGTCCATGAAGCTTCTGATTTTGTTGACGAGAAAGGCGGGCGCCTCGAAGCCCAGCAGTTCGCTTAACTGCAAATTCGGATTGTTCTTGTAATCGTCCAATTGCGTCAGCTCTTTGATGTCTTCCAAAAGCATGAGGTATGCTTTGCCACCACTGGGCGGCATTAAATTCTTGGAGGCCAGCCATTCTTTATCCTCTTGATCGCCCGAGTATCGAACCAGTTCGGGATGGCGCACGTAGAGCCGACCGCGCGTCTGACCGTAACCGAGCGCTTTGTTAGCCCGGGCGCCCATAATAAATAGCGTGTTGCCGGTGATCCGTTCCGAATCCCATTTAGGCCCTTCGCGTTTCAGCGGTAATTTGTGGACCTGGTTGTCGACGCTGTAAGTGTGTCTATACTTGTGTCTCTTGCAATGCGCCCCCGTTTCCGAATCAGTATCGGATTCTTTTCTCTTGCGCGGGTTCTGCAAATCGCCATTAATTTACCAACGTTGTTTATCAGATAACTCACCTTTATTCGAGGATCTAAGCAAATTTCGGTATCGCTTCCTTCGAACGGTGAACTGTCTCGCGACAAACTGAACGATTTGTACATTAGTTTAGCTTCTTCAAGCATCTGTCTGCACACCACTTTGATGTGGTCTTCTGTGACACTCTCCTTTCCCAGATTATTTCTAATGTTTTTAACAGCTGGTTGAAAGAATTTCTACAACAATTCCTTGTCTTAAATGCATGCATCTTATTAATTTTTCTTACATCCAAGTATTTCCTTATGACAGAATCAATGTCTTTGTTGATGGCACTCTGTAAGTTCTTGCGAAGGATATCCAAGGACTTTGAAGGACCAGTAATACAATCTGTTTTAATGTAATTCTTGAGGCCATTCTTGGTTCCTATTTGAGAGGCAGCCAAGTTCATGAGAGTTACATGTCGCATATTAAAAGTGTTTTTCTATAACACCAAATGTGAGATGAAAGGAGAAATTTGGGGAAAATGCACATGCTTACCCAGCCAACCATATTTTGTTGTTCATTGGTTTGTCCAGGAGCTAAGGGTGGAATCATTTTACACTATTTACCACCGGAAAATTCTTTTTTTCCAATTTTGTTTATATAACCTCTTAGAAAATTTCAATTATATTGTTATTGATTTGTTTGGAAAGGACAGAGTTCTGCTCCATAATAACACTAGTTCTAGAGTTCTCTCAGATGCACTTACTTTAAGTTGTTTTAAATAATTAGTTAACAACACCTCAGTACTATATTTGTTTAATTTTTTGCTAAAAATAACATACTTTTCGGATCTTCTGTTTTTTTTTCAAAATTATTTAACGCGACATCTACCGTAATATAGTTGAAATACAGTTACAGTTAACTGAAATTGCAGAGACATCTATGATAATTTCAAATAAATACTTAGGTTTTTTTGTAAACTTTTAAACGAACAATTAAAATACGAATGACGAATTATATGAAAACATATTCACCAAATGGTCATATCGACATTAACCTTTGGCTTTAACTTAAAACCTTACATAATTCATAATTAAGTAACAAAAGATAGGTTTCATTATCATCTTTATTACAAAAAGTACGAAGTTATCAGCCTACACCACAAAATATAACGTTATTGCAAGTAAACCGCAATAAATGTTTATTGTTTGTGAGTTTCATCGAAATGATTACATTCCAAATACCGCAGATAACAATAAACGTTTCATTTGTTTAGAACTTTGCATTCAGGCACTCAGAAAGTTTCTTTTTTAAACCTTCGGCCAACTTATCGATAAAAGCGAATGTTTCCAAGTAATCTGACCTTTGTACATTATTCATACCTTTGATACAAATAGCCAAATCTTTCGTCATAAAACCAGACTGAATAGTTTGAACGCAAACTTCCTCCAGGCACTTGGCAAAAGTCTTCAAATCTTCGTTCTTGTCCAGTTCGGCTCTATGTAGCAGACCTTGGGTCCACGCAAAAATAGAAGCCACAGAATTAGTGGATGTTTCTTGTCCCTTCTGGAACATCCTGTAATGCCTTGTAACAGTACCATGGGCAGCCTCAGCCTCCACCGTCTTGCCATCGGGAGTGATCAAAACAGAGGTCATTAGACCCAAAGATCCGTAACCTTGAGCAACAGAGTCCGACTGGACATCCCCATCATAGTTCTTGCAAGCCCACACGAAGCCTCCTTCGGATTTCATGGCGTACGCAACCATATCATCGATTAGACGATGCTCGTACCAAATTTTCTTCGCTTCGAATTTAGGCTTGTACTCCCTGTCGTAGATATCCTGGAAGATATCCTTGAATCGTCCATCGTACTTCTTAAGGATGGTATTCTTGGTACTCAGGTACAGCGGATATTGTCTGTCCAAAGCGTACTTGAAGGACGCATGGGCGAAGTCGATGATGGACTGATCGGTGTTGTACATTCCAAGAGCAACACCAGGTCCTTTGTACTCATGAACCACATACTTTTGTTGTTGGCCATCTTCAGCCGTGAATATCATTTCCAATTTTCCCTTGGAGGGTACCACGAAATCGGTGGCTTTGTACTGATCGGCATGAGCATGACGGCCGATAATGATTGGCTTCTTCCAGCTGGTCACCAAACGCGGAATGTTACTGCAAATGATAGCTTCTCTAAAGACAGTACCACCCAGAATGTTTCTGATGGTACCATTGGGCGACTTCCACATCTGCTTCAGATTAAACTCTTCGACGCGCGCCTCGTCAGGAGTAATTGTGGCGCATTTGATGCCCACATTGTACTTCTTGATGGCCTCGGCGCATTCGACGGTAACCTTATCGTCAGTTTTATCGCGATTTTCAATGCCCAGGTCGTATACGTGCAGGTCGACATCGACGAATGGCAAAATCAGTTTTTGCTTGATGGCATCCCAAATGACGCGTGTCATTTCGTCGCCGAGGATATCGACCACTGGTCCACACTTGATTTTACCCATTTCTTGGCTGTTTTTCCTGTGTAACAATTGGAAAATTATATTACCGGTCATGAAAATTCTAACCATTGTCGTGTTGCATAGGAATTAAAAAATCAAAGTTTCAATGTAAACTTATTAATTATAAAAGCAAAAGCAAACAATTTAAATAAAAATGAATAAATTATCTACGAAATGACCTTACAACCATGTACAACTAAACGAATGCAATTAATGCGTTTTAACATTATCAAGTGCATTTTTCATGCATTCAGAACCAAAACTTTATAGTAAGGATGGTAAAAAAGCAGCAATTAATTGTTTATAAACAAGTAATTTCTACGCCCAACCCAAAGAGCAATAAACTTATAATTAAATTACCTAAGGTGATGCCTGGAAGGTGTCTGGCTGCTAACTGACTCTTCAAGGGGGCAATTAAAGTAGATAATGCGATAATTTCGTTGACAAAATGACTTGCAGACCGGCTACGAGCGAATTCGTTCCTAAAGGCCGACGTGTCGTCACTCCGCTGCTTTCATTGGTAGAGGAAGGGGGCCACAAATGCAAAAGCAGAATGTACGTACAGGGACCCCACCATGTGCTTTTCCATCAGTGTTGGATACTTTGAACGGGATAATTAATGAGTAAGAAAGAGAAACCGGACCGGTTGTACGTGCCTTGCGCCGTTTATGCAATCAGGGAATGGTCGATTCCGGAATTACAAACGGTGTTCCATCTGTTAGTCAAAATTTGAAACTTCGTATTTTGTAGAAAATATTTTTGAAAAATCTTTTTTAGTGTAACAAAAAAAAATCGACTTTACAAATGTTTAAGAAAGTTTCACACATTGTCCAACGTTTTGTACGGTCTTGGATAGATATAAAATAAACTTAATTGTATCGCAGATAACACAGCACCAAAAAAGTTAGGAATCTGAAACAGAAAAATTATTAATAATTTTTAAAATTTTAAGTAAATTTTTATGTAAGTTAGGAAACAAAAGTTGAAACATGGAAAAAGGAAAGCAGCTCTATTTCTATTTCTTTTTCATTTAATTAGTACCCAATGAATAGAAAAAAAATCATAATGATTTCATGTTATTTCGAATTGATAAAAGCATATTTCAATTTTACTTCACTTCCGGTTTAACCGGAAGGTTGTTAGGTAATTTTTAGTTTAAAAACAAATATTACTGTAATTTAAAAACCATACTTTCGATAATAACAATAACCTAATTAAAATTAACAATGCCGTCATTTTTACATATAGGGTGTCCCAGCGAAAAGTATCCAGTAGAATTAACATGAAAACTACTCATTTTAAGAAAAATCCCTGAGACACGTCAATTTTTGTTGTTAGGGGGACACCTTTTGGAATATTCCGTTATGGTGTAACAGTCACCCCCTGCCCCCCACGACCCCCGACTTAAAAATCTTAAAATCGTTATCACTCGATATAAAAGTTTTTATCATTTGAACTTTTTAGAGCTACTTAGCAAAAATGTAAGAAATTCGTTAAGTAAAATAAAAACAGAAATAAAGCAATTTAATTGAACAAAACAATATGCAGCTAAAACATTAAAATAAAACTTAAAAAAAGAAAATAGCCAAGTAATAAAGAATAAATTTACCTGAATAAACAAATCGTCAATTAGGACTCCATACAAGTACCATTGGCATGTAACAATCAGACTGGCCAAAATCAAGGGAAAAGGCAAACTCTCTGCACTCCTAACTTTAACAACATGGCACAGGGATGCTAATGGCGACGCAAAAAACAATACGGTAACCAAACAGCAAATCAATCCCACTTTGTTCTTCATTGCTTCCAAACTGGTGTCATCCTCATAAACGAAATTTGTTGAATAGTACAGTACAAACAATATGGTGCACAAACAGCAAAACATTTCTCTTATCAAAGCCATCTGAGAAAAAATAATAAAATTAGAAATTTAAATAATTTGGGAATTCCCAAGCAAACCTTTTTAATACTATAAATGTAAAATGTGACCACATAGGCAAAAAACAAAGTCACACCGGCTGTATTGACTAGAATTACCGACCAATCGTTTATTAGAAATCCGTATCTGAGCCACAAACTGGTGGACAGGCAGCCACTTATGAAGGGAAAAGGCGAAACATCTCCAGTGCTGCCTTTTTGCACAAACTTTTGGCATACTAATCTACAAACATAGTTTACTTTATTTTCTTTAGGAATTTGGAAATGGTTTTTGTAAACTTACGTTCCTGATAGAAATTGAAGAATTGTCGATATGGAGGCAGTGGTAGCCAATATATTTTTAAGTTGTTCAGTATCCATTTTGCAATGTAAATTTTAAGTACTTTGCATTCAGAATTGCAATCTATACAGAATTATAATAAGTCTACTTTTGAAATGCGTGGGCGATAATTTTTTGTGCTTCTTTCCTTGCGAAATTTGTATTCCCAGCACTGATAAACCGTAAATTTACATTTTTTATCGCAAAATTAAGCAAACCAACGTAAATTTGTTACTGAAACATAACCAAAGAGTTTTCAAAAACAAAACACGAAACTTTTGACGTTTGACAGCCTGCCCTTTAAATGACTTTGACGCTTTAACGACTTTGACAATTATAACCATCAAAATCATCTGACGTGTATGAAAAATTGAAAAATAATAACAAATAGTATTTTTATTATAGTTTAAAGTGCAATAAAAATGGATTTAAAGCCACAAATTGATGCAGAAACCGAGAGCCAAATCCACCACAACCTAGAGGACGATTTAGTGCAAGACATTCTCAAGACTGGCACCGATTTGCGCGAATATTCCAAAGAAATCGAAGAAAAATTAGCAAAAGTTGAAAACCAATCCATCCAAGACTACATTAAGGAAAGCCAAAATATTGCAAACTTACACAGCCAGATATCGGCATGTGATCAGATACTAGAGAGGATGGAAAACATGCTTTTAGGCTTTCAAACTGATTTGGGAAGTATTAGTTCAGAGATTTTATCATTGCAGAAAAAATCTGTTTCAATGAGCCAAGAGTTGAGCAACAGGCAAAGCATCAGAGGCCAACTGAGTCAGTTTATTGATGATATGGCTGTTTCTGAAAACCTCATTGCAGGTATTTTGGAAAACCCAGTTACCGATAAAGATTTCTTGTCTCACTTGCAAGTGCTCAATCACAAAATCAATTTCACCAAAGAGCAAAGTTACAAAGAGTACAAATCATGTGGTGATGTTGAAGATATTTTGGAGAAGCTGAAAATCAAAGCAATGTCTAAAATTAGGGTGTACTTATTGGAGCAAGTGTTGAAGTTTCGAAAGCCGATGACAAATTATCAGGTTCCTCAGAATGCAATGCTTAAGAACAAATTCTTCTACGAGTTTATCCTGTCCAATGAACGCAATGTAGCTCAAGAGATTTGCAGTGAATATGTTGACACAATGAGCAAGATTTATTTTTCCTACTTTAAGTCTTATTCCGGCCGACTTATGAAATTACAATTTGAAGAATGCACAACTAAAGATGATTTGATGGGTATTGAAGACACCGCTTCTCGAGGGTTGTTTCACAAGACTAATTTGAAGCACAAGGGCACTGTTTTCACCATTGGAAACAGAGGCGATGTTTTAGCTCAACAGTTGGAGGCCCCGATAATTGTGCCTCATGCTCAATCCAAAAATAGAGTTAGTTTTTAACATATTTTTATTTATCAATTAATGTTTAAACATTTCTCTCTATTTTAGCATCATTTTGAAGCATTATTTAGAAGTGAACAGTATGCATTGGTGGACAATGCATGCAGAGAGTATTTATTTTTAAGTGAATTCTTCATTGTCAAAGGACAAGTGGCTATGAATTTGTTTTATCAAATTATGGGCAAAACGTTGAGTCTACTTACAGTAAGTTTCTTTCAATACACGATAATTATACCTTCTTTTTTTCATTTTATAACATGCAGAGTGGGTCATTATATTAGTACGATAAAGTAAGGTTGCACCTAAACTTTTCTTTCCCTAATTCTTTGTCCACCCACATGTAAATATTGATAAGGATTGAGAGGTGATGTCTTTTTTAACTGAAAAGCAAGCTGAAGAAAGGCACAATGAAATTACTGGTTTATTTATTTATTACCATCGATTCGGTCGATTCGGTAGACCTTCATCAGGGCTAAAAACATGAATCGAATTAGTACAAGTACTATGAGTCATATGAATATGAAATTACAAGCTAATAAAAAAAAACACAAACGCAATTACAATCCGCAATCATTACACAATAATGAAAGAGCAAAACCTTATCTAACCCAAATGATGTTTATAATTCGTTAAAATAGTATTATTTAAATTTTTCCTTTAAAATTGTTTTCCAACAGTTGTTTCACAAGTTTAAAAGTAATGCATATTATCCATTATTTTCAACTAATATTTTAATGAATTGAGGTCTCCACTAAATAATTTAAAAAAAAAAATCAAAACGTTTGTGATTGGTATAAAATAGGAAATGAATGTCGGAATTGCGAAATTTTTGAAATTTCATTCTGATTCTGAATGAATTATTGAGTAAAACCACAACATTCTTCAAAAAAAATAACATTTCTTACAATATTAAAGTTTTTTCTGCTATTAAAGCTTGAAGTCGACATTTACTAAATTTGCATTCACATTATAACGCGGAATAATAATAAATACTGTTTATTAATCAATTATTTGCGTAATTTTTAATTTCTGATTTTATTATTTCATGAAATTTTGAATTTGGCGGGTAAATAGAGAGACGATGTTTAGCGCGTCAGATTTGAAAATGCAAATCAATTTCATGGCGATTTTTTTAAATTTGTCTCATTTTAATCTAACTTCCATACATTTCATAAGATTTCATACATTTAATGAGAAATCTGTGTTTTATAAATCCAATTCATTATTGATTGGAGGTAATAAATAAAGTACAGGGTGTTTAATTAAGGAAGTTTTGCTATTTTATTTCTTATAGGTTGATTAAATTGCTAATTTATAATTTGCACAATTTCCTCAGTCATTTGTTTATATAATATTTTAGTTTTTAATTGAAAAACTTTATTTTTTAAATGTCCATTTAAACGTATAAATGGAATTGCATTCTATATAAAAAAAATACATAAATGAAAGTTATGTTATAATACATTCAAGACTGAAGAAAAAAATGAAAATATATTGAATAGTTTAGGCGCAATCTTGCTTGGCCCTGCTAATGAATTACCCTGTATGGTTTTATTAAACAGCGTATCATTAAATGATGGAGTTTACAACCAAAAATGTGGAAGTATCGCTTTTTATGTAAAAGTAATCTGTCTTCCTGCAATTCCAACTTTTGACTTTTAAAAGGTACTGCTTAACTTTTTCGGATGCTGGAAACATTCTTAGTAAAATAAAATGTGCATTTCGTTAATTTATAATTTTTGGAGGCCTCAAAAATTCAATTTTAAAAATTCATTATAGATGGCTGGGAATGGATTGGAATGCTTTCCAGCCAGTCCCCTTGGACTATTTAAAATTATTTATGAGAAAAATAAAATGGGTTAAAAAATTGTTCAGTCCACCAATTAAAAAAAAACGAGTTTGTTTTTTACAAATTTTTATAGGCTGGTCCGGTCGGTTATTCATTTTAACTGCCGGCGCATGTCGTATTTTTTATCATCTTATAATTTACAACTTTCAATTGGCAATTAATTTTTTACCAAATCATTCAATTATTTGCAGCTAGCCATTCAGAGTAAAATCGAACAAGTTTTTAAATTTGTCTCTATGGTCTTTGTTTAGATACTTATTATTTAATCAAAGGTTTAATTGCCTTTTTTTACTCCTCAAGTTTTTCATTTTATTGCCTTGTTTGTTTTTAAATAATTTTACGTAATTATATATAATTTTTTTCGAAATAATTTACGTAAAACATCCTTTAAATATTTTAAATTTTTTGTTTGTCATTTTTATAATAGAATTTTAATTCGTTTCAATTGTGCAATTAAAGAAAAATTATCTTTTATAATTATTGCTATGTTATAATTTGCTAATTTAATTTTTTTTTAGAAAATCCATTATTTATTTCTTATTATTACATGATAAAGACAAATTAACACTTTTAATTTAATTATTCAATTAATTTGCCCTTTTATTTCGCTAATACTTTTTGCATTTTTTTTTTTGTTTCGTTTTGTTGCCTACGAATTCTAATTTTTACTGTGAAAATGGAATGTTCTTTCTTTCATTTAATGTTGAATTAATTTTAATCACTGTATTTTATGTAAAAAAAATTTGAAGCGCAAACTTAATAGGCAGTTTAGTCATTTTTTCAACAGTTATATGAAAACTTATGTATTTTTAAAGATAACGATTAAATGGGCAAAAATGATGTGAATTTTTACGAAAAAATTGAACTCGCGTTTACAAAATTTCCGAATTGTTAAAAAAAAAAAACAATCGTTGATTTTTTATTTTTATTTTATTCCATTAAAGCATTTTGAGATTGGAAAATAGTAATAATCTAATTATTCCCAATAGATACTTTTAATTTAAATCTAATCAATTTCTCAAAGTTCCGCAACTTGCCTGATTTTTAAGATAAAATCATTTTGAGAAAAACCTTTTTTTTTTTACTTGCAGAAAAACCTAGAAACGTTTGTAGCCGATTGTTATGATACGATAGCACTGTTCTTGTGCTTTCATTTAATATTAAGATACCAACTGATGTGTCATAAGAGATGTGTGCCAGCATTGGATAAATATTGGGAGAATTTGCAATCGATAATTCTACCTCGATTTGAATACGTCTTTCGTCTAAACATAAACAGTATAAGGGATTGCGATCCAACCAAGTTCAGCAGGGAAATGGGTCCACACTATGTAAGATCCCTTTTTGCAAAATAAAAACTTTTTTCCGACAAATAAATATTGTTCTAGATAACAAGAAGATATGCCGAATTCAGTGCTGCACTTGTCGGCATTAGTGAAAACTTCCCCAACGAATTGGTCAACAGGCTCCTGGCGGAACTGCAAGAAGAAGTTGAACTTTTCATTCTAAGAATGGCCGGTATTTTCGCTCTCCGCAAAGACCAGCTGATCTATCTTATCAACAATTACGATATGATTCTCAACATTGTGATGGAGCGTACGCGAGATAACTCAAAGGAAGCGGAATCGTTTCGGAAAAGGCTCTCGGTGAAAAGCGCCGAATATGTTGAGGAAATTCTAAGTCCGCATTTCGGGGAAATGATGCAGTTTGTTAAAGAGTGCGAAAGATTGGCGGAGGCTAATGATAGTGAACAGTTGAAGAAATACGAGATTAAAGCGCCAAGTATAGTGCAACATTTCAGCGGGAACTGGAAACGGAGCTTGGAGGAGTTGAATCGCGAAGTGCTGTTAAGCTTCCCCAATTTGGTCACCGGGTCCAGTCTTCTTCAATTGGCTCTTACGCAATTAGTTCAGTATTACCATAGGTTTCATAAATTGCTTCAGCCAAATACTCGAACGCAACTCACCAACATCCATCATATTATGGTGGAATTAAAGAAGTATAAAACTAATTATTAGAATTGATGATAATTGCAAGGGAGATTATTTTATTTTTTATTTTTATTTTTTTGTAATTATTATTGTACGTATCTATTCATATTGTATTTATTTATAAATATAGTTTATTGTAATTATGTTGTTTGTTTTTATTTTTCTGTTTCATTTACTTTGAAGCTTTCTGCTTACACATGGTCCCTGGCGAAATTTGTCGATCTGCAGAGGTTTCTTTCCTATATCGAGTAACAATACGAAAAATGCTCTATTGATTCATCCATAATTTCTCGGCCACTTTTCTTTGAGTAATGCTTCTTTATAATGAAGCCAAAGTGGTAGCTTAAACTTCTTGCGGGCAGTTCACTTTTTAATATAAATAAATTTTAACTAGTTTACTTTAATCGAAATATTGACAATTCGATTTATTGAAATAAAAGGTTTTAATAATTATACTGGGTTTGAGTTATTTCTTTTGATAACCTGTTATCTCTTTAGGGTATCTTTTTGATATTATAATTATAATTCTTAAACCTCTACTTTTAAAAATTATTTGCACACTTGATCACTTCCGGTTTTATCTGAAGTTCATATTAACTTCGATATCATAAATCAAACATTCCAATTTTGTGTTCTTATTTCGATTCCGTGTTAAAAATATAGAAGATTTTACACAAAATGTTTTGTTTTCCAATGATGTCTATCTAAAATATCGACTACTTTTGGTTATTTCTACAGTGCGATCATTTAAGTAGTACCCCCCCCTGCTAATTTCTAAACTAGGCAACTTATGAAGCTTAAATTTTAGGCTATATATATAGACGCTAGTCTGCCCTTGAAACTGTCAAAAACAGTTGAACACAGCCATAGGTGGC
>JASKGO010000144.1:0-17839 GCA_030556065.1 Holobus sp. GC000080
AGAGAAAAATAGTAATTAAATGAGTAAAAGTGAGAAAGAAAAACCCCACATAAATATCAGTAACTCCGGTAACTCCTATTTACTGAGAAGTTAAATTTACTGAAAGGTGAATATACCGGCCCTAAGTTTAATAAAAATTAACAAAAATTAAAAGAAAAAAACTAAATTTTACTTACAAGTCACGCAAATATTTCTTATCAGATTTTCGGCAAACAAAGGATATTCACTACTTTTCGCTATGGGTTGGATTTTCTTTGTGAAACTGTTGACAAACTCTTCCAGTTCAGCTACTGAAGAGGGGATATCTATTGAGTCGCCCTCGGGGACATCACCAAAGGTAGTCTCCAAAGCCAGCTTCAAATCAGACTCCTTCTGGCGCTTCAGTTTCTCGGCCTCTGGCAAATCCTCGTAATCCTCAGCTTCCTTTTGTTTCCTTAGCAACTCTTCTTGTTTCAGTCTCTAAATATTTTTAAAAACAAAATTTAAAAAAAAAATTAAAAAAGAAAGTTAAACAAACCTCTTTTTCTGCTTGTATTTCAGTTGGCGACTTTTTCTTGGATTTTGGCACAGCTTTCAGAGCTGCTTCTTCCCTCTCCTTCTCCTTTTCCTTTTCCTTTTCTTCGTCTTCATCCTCCCAGGATTCCTAACCAACAAAAAACAATTTTTGTTTCTGTTTAAAACAACTGAACAACATTTGCATTTCATAGATACCTTAACATCGTCGTCTTCGTCCTCGCCCTCCCATTTGTTAACACTGGCGCCCTTCGCAGGTGTCGTTACCTTTTGCGGGACGAAACTGTCGTCATCTAAAACACAAACACGTTGCATTAGGATACTGCACGAATGTCCTTGTGCAAACATGTGCTATGTGGTGCATGCAATGCAATAATTATAATTACCCCAGGACTCCATATTGAAGCCGGACTTTTGCTTTCGCCGAGAGAGTGGTCGACCTAAATTTTCACGTGTTCTGCCTGTCCTTTCTGGCCGCTCCACTTGAAATTGCAAAACTGGTATTAGTGTGGCATTGGTATGCGCTGTACGGTGTACACTGCACACGAAAACGAGGGACGTGATATTTCAATGACGCACCAGCAGCAGCAGCAGCAAAGACACAGAAACCACTAGGGGCCGCTAATGGAAATCAAACTTTTACTCGATAAATCTGCTCTTGGAATCTAGTAAATGAACAACTATAACGTCCTAAGTGTGCCCGTTCGATCAACTAATTGATAGATGTTTTGGGAATACATTTATCGGCAGTTGTGTAACAGAAATGCGAAGCGATTTACGTTCCATTACTAGTTTTTGACGCAGCACTGACAACCAGGATTAAATTGACATTAGCTTTTTTGTCCAATATCGTTATCAATTTGTTTATAACAAATTATTTATTGTTTAATGAAGCAGGATTTTTTTTAAGTGCTTGTAGAAACAATTGGTGGAAATCTAAACAATTGATTTAATAATTCCATTTAAAACTAGTGGAATGCAACCAGCAATACATTATTTTTATTTATTGTAATTTTCCTGAAAAAACAATATTTAATACTGTTTGAATATTAAAAAAAAGTTTGACTAGTCATTTATCACATTTATATTTATTTGTAAATACATAAATTGTTGTTTGTAACATAATAATTAACCAGTAAAAAATAATTTAAAAAATCAATTAAAGTTATGCAACACAAAAAGCTTCAAGGACTCTTTGAAGGGCGAAAAAGTGGGGGGTAAGTCCTGCAGGACATCTGCACGCAGCTCCACAGTCCACACTCGAGTAGTTCCAGCAAGTGTCCAGAAAGTTCCGAAATCCTGAAAACAGTGAAAATCTAAAGGAAAAACCATGTGCACGAAGAAAAACCACTTTTGACCGTGCATCTGCGTTAATTGTCAGAAAGGTTATAAAGTTTCGTCGTCATAGTTTGTTGTCAGAAAGGTTATAAAGTTTCGTCGTCATATTTTGATTTTGCAATAAAATAAAATCCATAGTTGTTTTCATCTCAATCCACATCGCACTTTATGTAAAGCATTATGTTTTCCCTGCAGAATCAAAACCAGGTACGTAGAAAAACTGTCCTTAAATGTATTTAAACAATTGCTTTGTTCCTCTTTAAGGCATTGTTCACTTTATCACAAATATCTGCAAAAATAACGCCTCGCCAAACTGCCTATCTGAAGAAAAAAGGTCAATGCAATGAGGAGCCAGGCATTCTGTGTGCTGAGAGTTTCCTGGAGGCAGTGAACAACTGCAAGTTTGCTCGTGACTTGAATCCTGATCTGTTCTTTGACAATGACATTGTGTCCAAGCTCAACATCTCCTACAGATCTGCAAACACCTTCTTTGAAAACAAACACGGCCTGCCTGAGGAGGAGCTGTCCTTGCCAATGTATTCCAGGAAGAAATATGTGCCCATGCTCATTGTACATAAGAACTATGAGATTCCACAGAACTTCTACCATACAGCTATGCAGCAATTGATGAAGAAGAACAGCTTCACGTTCGATCTGCAAGTGCGCGGATTTAAGACTGATAGAAGTGTGAAGGCAGAGATGAACAGGAACCCTTCATTGGTCACCAGGATCAAACAGTTAATGGGCATGAATCTGACTGAAACTGCTGAGACAAAAGTGCAGCAGGACATGAATTTGGCCAATAATGAGAAACTGAATAAAATTCTGAGCGCAGAGGATCCCAATATGACGGAAGCGGAAAAGCAACGAATTAAAATCGCATTTGCTGAGGGATATATTTTGGGGAATAATCCAGCGGCAAAGACCAGTAAGATGGCTAGATATTTCAAAGTCGTTCAGCAGGTCCTAACAGTCGCCATATTTTTGGCAATTGTCGTTAGTTTAATTGCAAGTTCCAGTGGTTCCGTTTTTCGGTAAGAACAAAACAATTTCAATTTTTATTTTATTAATTTTGAGTTGTTTTTAGAATTCAATTGGGCAATCAAGTAGAAGTAGATCCCGAAGATATTCATGTTACCTTTGATGACGTTAAAGGTGCTGATGAGGCCAAACAAGAATTGAAAGATGTGGTGGAATTTCTGAAAAACCCCGATAAGTTTTCCAGTTTGGGGGGAAAGCTACCGAAAGGAGTCTTATTGGTTGGACCACCGGGTAATACTTATTTTTTTAAATTAAAAAGAATTGTTTAATGAAAATTTCGTGCTTTTAGGAACTGGAAAAACATTGTTAGCTCGTGCTGTAGCTGGTGAAGCTGGTGTGCCTTTTTTCCATGCTGCAGGGCCGGAATTCGATGAAGTTTTAGTAGGACAAGGAGCTAGAAGAGTCAGGGATTTATTCAGTAAGTATAAATAAAATGTCAAAAATAAAAATAAGTACAATTAATTTAAATTATTTCTGTTAATTAATTAAATAGAATCTGCAAAAGAAAGGGCCCCATGTGTAATCTTCATAGACGAAATCGATTCCGTGGGTGCTAAAAGAACAAACAGCGTACTGCATCCGTACGCAAACCAAACGATTAATCAACTGCTGAGCGAAATGGACGGATTCCATCAGAACGAAGGAGTCATAGTTTTGGGCGCCACCAATAGACGGGACGATTTGGATGGGGCAATCCTCAGACCCGGTCGCTTTGATGTTGAGGTAAGATCACAGTTTGCTTTTGTCAATCTTGTCAATCGTTACTTCGGAACAATTTAGTCGTTGACATGAATCACATTGATGTGAACGACTCCTCTATCAAATAATCATATTAAGCATCTAAATTCGCAAAAACAAGATGCCTAAAGGTGAAAAAAGTACGAAAAAGAAAGAAGCAAGTGGTAAATCCATTGCGGCCAAACTAGCAGTCGATATCAAAACGGATGACTTGCTGACCGTCATTCATCTCATTGGTAGTCACGATTTAAATGTTGCGCGCCAAGCTCTAGAAACAACGTACCGGTATTGCGCGAATGATTCGAATGCGCTTCTGCAATTTTGCGAATCCGGCTTGTGGCCCTATTTAGATAAAATTCTTGACACCCCCGATAAATCTCTGAGCAATTTTTGCTTGGACTTGGTGCACATGATACTGACCACCACAAACTACCCATTGATTCTGCTGGATGAAGCCAGAAATGTCTATACAAAGGTGACGAATGTATTCAATGAAATCGATGATGATGCATGCTTAAAGAATGCCGCTTTGGTCCTGCTGGACTTGCTAAATATGTATCCGGATATTGCAACGTTTGTATACGAACCGAAATTGACCAACAGGGCATTGTCGGTGGCAAATAATAATAGTTCTTTGGAAATCCAAGGGCTTGCGCTAAAATTATTGACAACTATGATCACCACCGAGGACGAGGCTGAAGAATTGGGCGACTTGCCGCAGTTTGCACCCACGCAATTCCTATGCCACATGAACTCGAAAGACGCTGCGCGGGAAATTCTGAAGAATGTCATGGAATTTTATATAAAAATCAGTTCGTTTCAAAATTCGCTCCTGAATGAAATCCTATTCATCGACGGATTACCTCAGGCTTTGGTGTCGCTGCTCCTCCAAGATGTCTTTATCCACTTGCATTTCGATATAATTTACGTTTTAACATTGTTGCTCGATTCGAAAGAGTCTTGTAAACGGTTCGTGAACGTTAAGGAGTTTCCGCTGCTGTTGTCTTTTGCCAAAAAATACACCGAAGAGTTTGAGCTTAGGTATACGCAGCTGTTGAAGAACTTCTCCAAGTATTCGGAGGCCGAGTACAGACAAATGCTGCATACTTTTGGTATAGAGATTGCGGTTTTGGCAATTTTGGTGAAAAGCAGGAACAAGGAAGTGCACCTAGAGCTGTGCCAAATTATGCTCAATTTGAGCACGCATTTCTACGGACTGCAGTATATGGTCAACAATAAGAAGTGCATCGGGAAAGTGATTGGTATGTTGGCTCAAAAGGAAACCGTTTCAATTGCCGTTGAAGTGATTCATTGTTTTTTGAAACGATGCGAACAGTTTATGGAGATTTTCTTTAATTACGGTGGTCTGCGGCCCATCATACAGACGTTTTTAGATGGAATGGGGAAAAATGGGATCGACGAAGTGGATTATGGCCGCGTAATGGATATCGTTGGCTTCTACTTGCTGCATCCGCGTTACAAAAACGAACTGATGACCCGCGAGGCTTTCGATGCGATTCTGAATATTTACGATAACTTGTCGGATGAGTTTGCCACCAAAGCTTGTCTCATAATGAACGAGCACATTCAGAGTTCCGAAATGCGCGAATTGTTCATCGAGCGACACGCGCATAAATTTTTAATTAGAAAATTGCTCGACACAAAGGACGAGCCGTTGTTTAGGAACACGCTGATTTTGATCAAGACCCTTATCGTTTACAAGAGAATCTGCAAGATGTGCATGGTGGATGGCTTGGTGTCGGTCCTGAAGAAACGCCGCGACACGGATATCTGTGCCGAGCATATCATGCACTCCTTGTGCTCCCTGTATCTTCCCTTCAAGTTTCACATCTACAACAAGCTGGAGATTACGGATCCGATAAAGGATAACTTTTATTTGATAAAAGGCGAGTGGAAGGGATGCTGTAATGTGGCCGTTAAGTTTCCGTTCCTCGAAGAATTGGAAATCTTGAGGGTGTCGACCAAGGTAACGATTTTGGTGGTGGATTACAGCTACACGCATCGCATGAAGAAAGACCTGGAGGAATCGTCCTACAAGAGCGGCAGTTTAATCACTAGCGCTTCCAATGAGCCGCCGTTTTCGAAAAATCGTCTGCCCTCTTTTTCGCCGGAAGTAAACTACGGCGGATTATCCGAAGATCAGTACTTGTACGAGTACTTTATGGACTTGACGAAGATCTTCCAGGAAAACGAACCGTTGAGTTTGTACAATAAGATTGCGATTATTGCGAAATTCGTTTCGGACCAATTGTCCGGTTTCTACGGTTTGGACTATGAAAAACCGGAACATATCTACGAACTGCACTTGCATCATCTGAAGATGCGCTTGGGCACCAACATGATACCCATTGGTTTCATGCGGATGGGCTACTCGTGCGAGCGCGCTCTTCTCTTCAAAGTCTTGGCCGATTACTTTGATATCGTGTCGACGTTGGTGCGCGAAAATAATTGCTATTGGAACGAATTGCCGCTCACTTTCAGCCAAAAGGACGAACAGGAAGGAAACATTGATGTGCAGCATCAGTATGTAGTGTACTACGTGTTGGATCTTATGGGATGCACTGGAGAGATGTATCCCATTGAAAGTGCCGAAGCTGTGCATTATATTAACAGTCTTGTTGATCCAGATATATTTCGCCACTGATGTTTTTTTTTTCTGTTTATTAGCTGTTTTTTGGATTGATTCTTTGAATTTGGTGTATTGTTGTTCTGTAGGTAAACGTGCCCACTCCAGATTACGTAGGCCGCAAGGAAATTTTAGGATTATATTTGGGGAAAATTTTGGCCAAGGAAGTGGACGTTGAGCTGTTGGCCAGGGGAACCACTGGCTTCACCGGTGCCGATTTGGAAAATATGGTAAATCAAGCTGCATTAAGGTAATTTTTATTTTTATTTCATTTTTATTTTTTCTACTACTATTAGAATAATATAATTTGAAATTTGAAGAGCTGCAATTGATGGGGCCACTTCAGTGGGCATGAAGTACTTGGAATCGGCGCGCGATAAAGTCCTAATGGGGCCCGAGCGCAAATCACGGATACCCGACGAAGAGGCCAATATGATAACGGCGTACCATGAAGGCGGACATGCCATCGTGGCGTACTTTACAAAAGACAGCCATCCGCTGCACAAAGTGACCATTATACCGCGCGGTCCCAGTTTGGGGCACACGGCTTACATACCGGAAAAGGAGCGCTACCATGTTACAAAGAGCCAACTGCTGGCTATGATGGACACCATGATGGGTGGCCGAGCAGCTGAGGAACTTGTTTTCGGGCTTGACAAAATTACTTCCGGTTAGTTAAACTTTTTTTTTTAATTATTCTTTGTTTAATTATTTATTATTGTAGGTGCTAGTTCTGATTTGAAACAAGCGACATCCATAGCAAGCCATATGGTTAAGGATTGGGGCATGTCGGAAAAAGTCGGTTTGAGAACCGTGGTGGAGAGTAATAAACCGTTCAGTGGAGACACCTTAGGACCGGCTACTAATGAAACGGTAATTTCTTTTATTATCTTATTTTCAATTAATTTAATTTTAATTAAATTATTTATTTTATTTAAATTTAATAATTACTAAATATTTTTTTAATTAAAATTAAATAATTTAATTGATAATAAATTGCGATTGGATTTGCAGATTGATTTGGAGATAAGGAAAATTTTATCGGAGAGCTACGAGAGGGCGAAGACGATACTGAAGACGCATTCAAAGGAGCACAAAGCGTTGGCCGAGGCATTGCTGAAGTACGAAACGCTCGATGCCGATGATATAAAGGCAATAATGGCTGATAAACCGCCGAAAGTGGGTCTGTCTTGAGAATGAGCGGTCGTTCGATGGATTTACAACAACTAACTACTATTTATGATATTTATCAATCTACCAACAGCGAAAACTTTTCGATAAAATAGAACTATCGAACTCTTCTTTTTTTAAATATTGTTCATCCAAAGATTATTTTTTTTTAGTAACTTATAAATTATTACAGCTCTGGGCAAGATGTGACTTAAGGGCAGTGTTAATTTACTGACTAAATGATATGTACAAGTAAAAACAATTGCCATGGAGAGCAATTGCAATATGTATTTTTCAGTTTCTACTCGAGAGAATTCTTAGCTCCGATTAGGCTTAAGTTTGTATTTTAGTAGCTAATAGTCGTTGGAGAAAAATTAATTAATTTGGCTAAATAAATATACATATTTAGTAAATTTTGCTGGAAGATTATTCCATTTATTTTCCTGAAAGGTTTTTTTTTAAGTTTGTAAAACTTGTTATGCTTTATTTTTAATCTTAACAAAGAATTGACAATTGAAAAAACAATAAAAATTGAAAAATTACTTAGTAAAAAACATGGTGGAAACAATATCTGCTTTGAAATAAATACAATTAATGTTTGGAAATATAAAATTAAATCTAAGGCTGATCTTAAAGTGAAATTTAATTTATTTCTCTATCTAAATTATGTGGATATCCATCTAGAAAGCTCTATAAAACTATTTTTTATGTTCTATTGCCTCTAATTAAATTGTTATAGCACACGAGACGTACTGTTTCAATTAATTAGTTATTTCTAGAATTTATTTTTTATAATTCAATGTTTTTAAAGGAAAAATTGGTAATTTAAACAAAAACCACATTATTTGTATTTAAAAAAAAGTTTTGAAAGAGGATCTTCTTAAATTATTTAATAATATAAATATTAAACTCAAAAAGTATTTATTACCTCAGAGAAACAACAGTAAAATAATTAAGTTTCTCATTAAATGCTAATTTTAAACCGCAAATCAAGAAAAAAAAATATATAAAACCAATTTTCGCTGATAAAAAATTATTGTTTTCTGTTAAAACTGTTATCAGTTGGTAATTAAACGTATTAAGCATTGTTATGCAAATGCGTAATACCGCTACTGCTGATTCAACGATAAATATTCAAATAATAAAACTTTGAAATTTGTTCAAAATCATTTATTCAAATTTTGAAGCGAAAAAAAATTGAAGCATGCGCAACTAGAGCAACCACCATTAGATTAGTTCATCTCTTTCTATTACATTGTCCAAGCTAGGCGTTCTTGATAAACGTTCGCTATGATAATGACACTAGACATTTCCATTGAAAGTGTTCAACACATCAGCTGCTGTTACTGAAAGTCAGTCACGCAAAAACGCTGGCAAAGTATGCCGCTCACTTTGCCCGAATTGTGATATTCCTTCTGCGAACACATTTGCCAACAACTTGGATGCTTTCCTAACAAACAATAACATCAACAACAACAAACAATCATTGTACAAAAGAAAAACCATGACGACCGAACAGAAGTTTAACGCTGCTGTGAACGTGATCCGAAGTCTGCCAAAGAATGGTTTGTCATCGTAATTAATTAAAACTTTCAATTATATTTATGTAAAACAGTTCGTCGCTTCCAATATTACCAGTTTAATAGCACAATAGGCCATCAACTAAATTTGCATCATTAGCGAAATATTTTCGTTGAATCATTCGTAATTTACCTTCACTAATCATTATTATCATATTAAAATTTAATTACCAGAACTCAATTACCTTGCTCATGCAAATTGTACTCGATATAATTATTGATAGATTGTGTAAATTGATCTTTGTACTTTGTGGGATGCTAACTGTTTTTGTTTTTTCATTTGCAGGCTCTTATCAGCCAAGCAATGACTTGATGCTTAGGTTCTATGCATATTTCAAGCAGGCTACCCAAGGTCCCAATACTGGATCCCGTCCGGGTTTCTGGGATATTGTAGGAAGAGCTAAATATGATGCCTGGAAAGGACTGGGCAATATGTCCAAGGAGGCAGCTATGAAGAAATATGTAGATGAGCTACATACGTAGAGAACTTTTTTCTTTTAGTTAGATTTTGCTTTTGTTAAACAATTGTTTGTAGGATTGTGGAGACAATGAGTTATTCTGATAAAGTGGCCAGCTTCCTGGATGCCCCATCTAATGAATTGGATAATATAAACATGGAGGATTTGCAATTGGTTGTTGGAGATGTAATTGAAAGAGTTAGGTCTCAACCAAATTCACCATTAGGTAATTAATTTAATTAATTGGCTAGTAATTGAGCTGTGAGACTAATTGGTGTTTGTTTAATAGCCTCTAGAGAAGCGTCGCCGAACAGATTGCTTTCAAGTTTGAGTTCAAGTAGTAGAAGTGCGTCTCCTGCTGCAATTGTCGATGACGATTCCGATTATACTGATGGGGAATACGTCGATACAATTGAGGTAACATAGTTTTCATTAATTTCAATTGATTTTGAAATTTAATTTAAAATTCTGGGTCTTGCAAAAGTTTAAAACTTTAAAAATAGTTTAAAACTTTTTAAACGATTAAAGAAAACCTGGAAAGCCTTGTTGCAAAATACTGTAGAAAAAAAGAAAAATTAATTTTTTAAATAATTATATTTTTAGTTGCTTTAAATATTCAGTATAATTGATTTTACTTTTACGTAAATGGTTAAAATTAATTTTTCTTTGCAGTTTTATTAGCTACTACATCAAAAGTATAAATTAATGACTTATAAATATTTTTTTAGAGCCCAGAACCTCGCAAATACATACCAAATGGAAACATTCCATCGCACGAAATGATGAACGGCCACATGAACCATAAATCGCGTTCGAGGAACCGACAATCGACAGATATCTCTCAGGAAATAGCCCAAGCGGTGCAGAGTATAAAACTGGACATGGAAAAGCTGAACGACAAGATCTCCAATTTGGAGAAGCAAAGCAAAAGCAGTAGGCACCTGGTGAAAAGGACGAAATGGCCCTTCGGGATTTCGTTGCAATTGTTAGCCTTCATCGTTGCCTGGCCGTTTGTGGCGAATCTAATTATGAACCGAATTTCGAGAAAACGCTGATGCAGCACCATTGCGACAATTTGTGCGTGCGCGAAACATATTTTTATCCTAATTAAGCACCAATTTATTATTCCATTTTTAGTCAATCCGTGGTTGTTTTGTCCTCCTCAATTTTTATCTTTATATTTTTTCAAGATTTTATTTTTTTTGGCATTTTATATGTGTTGGTTATTAGTAATATTATTTTTATTGCAATGTTATGTACTAAGTACAATATAAAATGAGAAAATATTTACATATTCTTTATTTTTTATTTGTTTAAAAAAGTTGTTTTGGTTTTCCTCTCACAGTTTTCTACTTATAGAAAATTTTATTTTTTTGCTACTTGTAAGTAGTGTAGTAATAGAATAATGATTATTGCAGTTTTATTGCGTTTTTCCTCAAAAAAAGGGAACAATTTTATGTTTTTCTTCGTGGTGAAATTTACTTTCCCCCCTTTTTGTCCCCCCATTTCGTTCGATGGTAGGCAACCAAATTTTCAAGTGAAAGATGCGTCGAGAATCATAACCTCAAAATATTGGCAAGCCGAGTGTTTTCGATTGGTGATTATTTATGTTATTAATCGTAATTAATGCTAATTACAGACTCAAAAAGTAGATATTTCAAGATTATTTAAGTAATTGTACATAAGTTAAAATGGAAGAAGAGATAAATGTAAGTTTTAATTCCCAACAAGTTCAATATTTTCACTTGCTGCTTTTATTGCTTGTGTCGAAGTGTTTCAATTTATTTTTGCAATTTTTTTACTATTGTATTCGCTCTCAATGACCTATTAATACTTATTTGCAATTGCAGGAACAGGAACAAAATGAAAAAGAGAATGAACCAGATCCAGAATTGGATGATGATGATGAAGAGCCCAACATAGATGAAAAAACCAAGAATAAGAAGGCAAACAAAAACAAAAAGAAGAAGAAACGCAAGAAGAACAAACGTAATCAACAGAAAGAGAACGAAAACGGTGTGGAAGCCGAAAAGGAACCGGCGGAGAAGCCAGCAGAAGAAACTGATGTAGAAGTTGAGTAAGTACTCTTTATTTCTGATAAAACTTTTGAATTTTATAGTAAAAAATACACAATTTGTAGATATGTCCAAGAAAGTCTGAGTTTGCACGAACTGGCCCCTCAATACAGACAGTTCTTTCATATTTTCGAAGCTTTCAAGATATCAGATACGAAACCGGACATTCCTCCGCCGATGTTGGCAATTCCCACAGCTTTGTCCACAAAAGCACCTGTGCTAACGGTAGGAGACCAGTTTCAGGAAGAAGCAGAAGAAGGCGAAGACAAGAAAATCGAAGACAAGTCAAAGATATCTAAGCGCAAGCTGAAGAAATTGACGCGACTGAGTGTGGCCGAACTGAAACAATTGGTCAACAGACCGGATGTGGTGGAGATGCACGACGTTACAGCTAGGGATCCCAAGTTGTTGGTTCAACTGAAAGCCCACAGAAACACTGTACAGGTGCCGCGGCATTGGTGCTTCAAGCGCAAGTATTTACAGGGAAAAAGAGGAATTGAAAAGCCGCCATTCAATTTGCCGGATTTCATCAAGAGGACCGGAATTATGGAGATGAGGGCTTCGTTGCAGGATAAAGATGAGTCTAAGACCCTCAAAGCTAAGATGCGGGAACGCGCTCGTCCCAAACTTGGAAAAATCGATATCGATTATCAAAAGTTGCACGATGCCTTCTTCAAGTAAGATTTCTAATTCTTTCTTTGTTATTTTTAATTTTTTACTGTGAAAAATTTTGTTTTTAGATGGCAAACAAAGCCGAAAATGACAATACACGGCGACCTGTACTACGAAGGCAAAGAATTCGAGACCAGGCTCAAAGAGAAGAAACCTGGAGACTTATCAGAGGAACTACGCACCGCCCTAGGAATGCCAGTCGGCCCCAATGCCAATAAAGTGCCGCCTCCGTGGCTAATTGCAATGCAACGTTACGGTCCGCCGCCCAGTTATCCCAACTTGAAAATCCCCGGTTTGAATGCCCCAATTCCGGAAGGATGCTCTTTCGGTTACCACGCAGGAGGCTGGGGCAAACCGCCCGTGGACGAAAACGGAAAACCGCTGTACGGTGATGTCTTCGGCACCATCCAACCAAATCTGGACGATATGGGGGACGACGCCGCTGTCGAGCGCGCTCTTTGGGGAGAACTGGAGTCGGAATCCGAAGAGGAAAGCGAAGAAGAAGAGGAAGCCGAAGAAGAGAAAGAAGTCGACGAAACGGGTCTGGTAACTCCTGCCGAAGGTCTGGTGACGCCCAGCGGACTAACGTCGATTCCGGCCGGCATGGAAACGCCGGAAACCATCGAGTTGCGCAAGAAGAAAATCGAGGCCGAGATGGAAAACACCGAGACCGGTGTATTGTTCCACGTTATTCCGGAGAAACGCAACGATCGCATCGCGAACTCGATGATGGGCAGCAACCACGTGTACGATATGACGGGAGTCGGTGCACCGCCTCCATCGGTTATTTCTGCTAGAAGGGCCGGTAATACGGCGGCTCCTGAGCGCGAAGGAGCTGTCGAATTAGCGCTGGATCCGTCCGAATTGGACATGGACAGCGATGCGATGGCCGTCAGGTACGAGCAGCAGGTGCGCGAAAATCAATCGCAATTGCAGAAGGAGGATCTTAGCGATATGTTGGCAGAGCATGTTGCCAAGCAAAAAAGCAAAAGGAAGAGGCAGCAAACGATGGAAACCAAGCAGACGAAGAAATACAAAGAGTTTAAATTTTAGGTGAGTCTTTTCTGCTTCTATTTACGTGCATTTCCTGTGTATTGATTTTTCAAATTAAAACAATTATGTATAATTTTTATTTTATTTCTGCTTTTTTTATCAAAATCATTTTCAATTCTTATTGAAAAAATAAAACAAAAATTAGCGCTATATAAAGAAATCGTTTTTAGCAACTTTTACTTTTTATATAAAGAGAAAGAAACAAAGTTAATTTGAAAATGAAACTATACAAAATGTGTCCATACTTTTTAAATAATAATAATAAGTAATTAAACATAAGTTAAACACCTATAAAAACTAAAATTAAATTAAATCGGCCACATTCATTGGCATTTCGTCGATTTGCGTCGAGTAGTATTGTTCAATGTCGCGCAAAATTCTGATGTCGTCCGACTTGACAAAGTTAATTGCGACACCTTTGCGTCCGAAACGACCGGAACGGCCGATACGATGAATGTACAATTCGCGATTGTTTGGCAAGTCGTAATTGATGACCAAGCTGACCTGCTGGACATCGATACCGCGCGCCCACACATCCGTGGTTATCAAAACTCTGCTCTGTCCCGAGCGGAACTCCTTCATGATGACGTCGCGTTCCTTCTGCGGCATGTCGCCGTGCATCGAGCTGACCGTGAAATTGGCCTCTCGCATTTTCTCCGTCAGCCAATCGACCTTTCTCTTCGTATTGCAAAATATCACTGCTTGCGTGATCGTCAGCGTGTCGTACAGATCGCACAGCGTATCGAACTTCCATTCCTCACGCTCCACAGCTACGAAGAACTGCTTGATTCCTTCCAAAGTCAATTCATCGCGCTTCACCAGGATCCGGATGGGATCCGTCATGAATTTCGAGGTGATCTCCAGGATTTCGTGCGGCAATGTGGCCGAAATCAAAACAACTTGCGTACTGGGCGGCAGAAACCGGTATACGTCGTAGATCTGTTCCTTGAATCCTTTGTTCAGCATCTCATCAGCTTCATCCAACACCAGCATCTTCACGGACCGGGTGCGCAGAGCGCGGCGGCGTATCATATCGTAGACGCGACCAGGAGTGCCGCTCACCACGTGTTGTCCGTAGTCTAGTTTCCTAATGTCTTCGCCTAAATTCGTGCCGCCAATGCAAGCGTGGCACTGGACGTTCATGAAGTCTCCCAAAGCCAAAATTACTTTCTGGATTTGCACTGCCAGTTCTCTGGTGGGTGATAAGCATAATACTTGCGTTTCTCGCATGGTCAAGTCGATGGATTGCAGAATTGCAATGGAAAATGTAGCTGTTTTGCCTGTTCCCGATTGTGCTTGTGCTATCACATCTCTGCCCTTCATTATGGGCCTTATGGCTCTCTGCTGAATTGCAGACGGGCGCTCAAAACCTGCAACAGTTATCAGTTAGTTCATTAAGAGCTGAAGCAAGTGTACATACCGTAAGCAAAGATTCCTCGCATTAGTTCTTCGCGTAAGTTCATGTTTTTGAACTTATCCACAACCTCAACATCTTCACTGGTCTCGAATTCCACATTTGAGAGATCCTCGAAGACGGCACTGGTGCCTCCTTTACCTCCTTCGGCCATTTCTGCTGTTTATTTGTTAATTCTTTCGGTTTTTACTTATTAATTGGGGCACTTTTGCTGCAAACAACGCGGTCCAACTGTTGTGGTTTGGCTTCTGACAGTTACCAACACTGTACAAGATGGCCGACTGTCAAAGTTTTAACTGCGCCCCCTGTAATTTGTTGCTATTTTTCTCTTTAAAAACGTACATTTATAATGATACTCTTTATTTCATTACTTGGAAGGTAATTATATATTAATATTTTTTATTACAAATCATATGAACGTATAAGGTTACCTATTAGATACTTTTAAATGCAAAGAAAATAAAAAAAAATTAAGGGCGCATGCTCAAAGCAAAAGTTTAAAAAGTAACCAAATTTGCAAAAAAACATCAACAATTAGTGCAAAACTGAAAAATTTGCAAGCACATTAATCGAAAGCAACTAATAGTATAAATAATTACAAAGAAGAAACCGTTTTTAACTAAAATAAAAACGACAGTTGTTTCTGGCGCTGTTGTCATAGTAACTCTGCAACCCTAGAGCAGAAACAACAGAACAACGTCCACGATTAGTTTATAAACATCTTTCCACCTGGAGAATATCCAATAGTGTCTAGCATTTCAATTGACCATGTAGAAGTTGTAAACGATCGCGAGTGGGTTTTACATGTGAAGGAAAGCAAGTCTCTTGGCAACGCGGTGTGAGTGTGGTTCTTAAAGCGACTGTGCCGTCGTGTCTACATCATCATCAAAAACATATTCTGTTTAGTTGGTTGATCCGTTCAGTGCATCGAGCCGTAGCCTTCGCAAGTGCGTTTCCCCGGTGGCGTTCGAGACCAAAGAGTGCCATGCAAAATACCGTGAAATATGCTGTGCGTGGAAATACGTAGCGGGTGTTGGTGCTGGTTAAACGTTCGCGCCGCCCGTGCTCTAAGCCATCAGCAGCAGCAGCATCGGATTGCTGGCTCCTCGTTGAAGAAGAAGCAGGTGGAGTGAGAAATTTCGTGGTCTGCTGACAGCAGCAGCTATTGCAGCAGTTAGTAGCGGATCGAGTCGTGTGCCGATAAATTATGGTAGCAGTAGTCATCGTAAAGGGCCACACGCCCTGATACTATGATATATGCTACCGCGAAACCCACACACTTATTCACAAAATGTACCAAAATGCAAAAGGAGGAACAGAACAGAACAGATGTCTTGAATGGAAATGGTGATTGTGTATCGGGTGCTGCTGATAGCAAAGATGAAGGCCCTAGGAACTCCTGCAGCCACGGTGGACGACTCAAGTTTTTCAAAGGTTTGCTTTGCAGTCTCAAGTTGTAATTTCATTAATCTAATATGCAATTTGTTTAAAAGATGGCAAGTTTATATTGGAATTGGAGCGGTCCAGGGAAGGAGAACGCGTTTCGTGGGTGTCGGTACCCAGGAAGACCTTTTGGCCACCACATGGCACCGCTTTATCGACGCCCACCTATCGCCATGAAAGCAGTACATCACTGAGCGGTAAACCAATTCGATTTCTTAGCTTTTCTAAGCTTTAGCTTAATGTTTTCGGCAGTTTCAGACGATAACAGTTCAATTCAATCATCCCCGTGGCAACGCGATCACTCCTGGAAGCAAACGAGTCCGCGCAAGAACCAGTCGACGGAGCTGAGCTTCTACTACTGGTGTCCCAGCAGGAAGAAACCGTTGGGCAAGTGTCAGAAGACGCGGCGCAGACCGTGGGATCCGTGCAAAAAGGAGGAAGCTGTCTGTAAGGTGGTGAAAAAATGCGGCAAGCCGTCGTTGCTGAGTGTGATCCAGACTTTGAAAGAGAAATTGTCGAGTGGGTCGCCCGGACGCGAGACCATAGTGTCGCCCAGGAAGCGCATTTTGCGCGAGATGGAAAAGGACTGTAAGCCGGTCGTGGATGAGGCGAGCCAGAAGCGCAGTCGGAGCAAACCGATCACTGCGAGCACCGCTGGTGCTGGCACCAAGACCGCCAGTCCCGTCCGATCGAATGGAAGCCTGATGGATGAGACTTGTAAGGCGGCGGCCTCGAAAAACAGTAGTTATAGTATTACATCGCTTCTTGCTGACGATAGGAACGCCAAGAAGTCTCCTGCTAACTCTCCTAGTCATTTTTCACCAGGTCATCACAGTCGGCATCCTTATAGCGCGCCGGAGGACCGATGGTATACCGAAAGTGTGGACAAATTGAGGTCCATTGAACTGTCGGTGAGTGCTCGTGCCATTATTATATTATTTTGTTGTTTCTTCTTCTTCTTCCCGTTGTTTTCCTTTTTGATTCTGCCGTTTTAATTTTGTTGTTTTGTTCGAAGGTGCTAAAGAGAAAATCATTCTTATTGTTTTGTAATTTGCTTGCTGGTCGTGTGTTGTATGGAAGTGTATTATTCAGACCATAACGTTGCATAGTAAGAATGATTTTTTTCGCTTTACTGGCCATGTAATTATGGCTTTGTGTTGCCATACAGGGTTGACGGAAATTTCATAACTACTTCTTCGAGAGAACTTGTTTTTCTTGTTGCGCAATTAAATTTAAAATTCCGGAAATGATATCTGATAAAAAGAAATAGGCTAATTGACTAATTTTTACATTTAATAACTTAAAAAGCTATTTTGTTTTTTGTCAGTATTTAAATTTTGATTTTATCCCTAAAACATTTATCAAAAAGTCCAAAAAATTGTTTTTATGTTGTCTCTAATTTGTTTTTCTAATCACATGGCTAAAAACTGATTTTTTTAATTTTGATTTTAATTAATTTTAATTTATTGGAAGCTTCAAATTTGAAAATGAAGAAAATTATCCGAAAAATCATTAATATTTAAAATCAATCCTGTTGTTACTTTACTTCAGTCAACTACTTTATTAAAAAATAATATTTATAGCCGGGCCCGTGGCTCAGTGGTCCGAACTCTCGGTTTCTATACCGGTGGTCATGGGTTCGATCCCCACGGCCGGCAAGATATGGGTAGTGGTGTTTGGGTAGGCATCCCCATCAC
>JASKGO010000149.1:0-14253 GCA_030556065.1 Holobus sp. GC000080
CGTATCCATTCTTCAAATTAAAGTGGGTGCCTAAAAATAAGAAGGAACACGTTAAGGAGTTGTTGATCACAGAAGTCAGAAAATTTAAAAATGAAAATTTAAAAAGTGGCCTCCAATCACAGACATCAGAGAGAAAAAAAGAAAAAAGCGAGTCTTACTACATGTTTCAAGATTCAGACTCCTCTGCAAGTTCCGCAACCGGTGAGGGTAGTAGTGGTGCCAATACTACTATAGACTTAGAAACCCTACGATATTTAAAGGATGAGTGCACCAGTCTGGAGATGCTAAACTCCTATCCTACAGTAAAAAAAGTATTTTTGAAGTTTAACACATCCTTACCAAGTTCAGCACCAGTAGAAAGACTCTTTTCGTATGGTGGGATAATTATGAGACCTCACAGAAGAAAAATGAATGATGATGTCTTCGAACAGCTGGTATTATTGAAAAGTGTAATAAATAAAAATTGATGTTATATATATATATTTACTTGTTAGCAATACCAATTGTTATTAACAAAGAAAAGTGCAATTATAAAATTATCATTCGATTTGTTCAAAAGTATTTTATTTTGAAAATACCCATTTTGCATTTAGCATTTGAAATACAAAACACAAAACTATTTGGTATTTTGCATTTGAAATAGTAAATCTGAAAAGTATTTTGCATTTTGTATTTAAATGCTTATTTAAAACCATTTTGTACATCTCTGGCCATTTGATAGTATACATAGGGAAATACGTGTAAAAAAAAGTACATGTAAAATCCCTATGTATACGCTCTTTTGGCACACACGGTATATTATTTAAAATTTATTGATGTTGAATGAACCTAAAACAATCAGGGTGGGTAAGATTGAGCCCAAGCTATTCAATATTAAATTAATGCTTTCTTCAGTGTTATATCAATGTCTATAAAGATTATTATAATTTAAAATTATTTCGTTAAAGTTCAAGTAGTCATTAGTGGAGCCATTTGAAAAAATTGACAGCCAAAAAATTAACATTATAAATGACATTTGGAGTTTCCTGCCATTTTTACACATTATCTTCGGTAGCTGGGAAACATGCAAACATCATGCAAACCCATTCCCAGTCACCCAGAATAAAATTTAGAAAACAAATTTTTGGGCACTAAAAAAAAAAATATTTAACGAAATGCCCATTTTTGAATTCAGAATTTCCCTAAGAGTTTATAAATAATTGGGGTAATTTCCGGTGAAACTGAAAGTGATATAAAATTGGAATTTTTGCTAATAAATCGGAAATAATGCCGAAATTTAGAAAAATCGATGGCAAATAAAAAAATGGTAGCGGTGGCCTTATAGTTTGCTACATTTAAACTTGAACTTTCGACATTAAAAACAATTTAACAAATTGGTTTCTTGATTTTATTAAAATAATCACTGTAACACCTAAACATTGTATCCACGAATATTCAAAAAAAGTTATAGTTTGCCCATTAAATTATGCGTAAGTTTTATGAAACGATTGAGTGCAGTGAATCTGTCAATAATATATCTGAGAAGAAAATATTGAAATGCAATAAAAATTTCTCTCGTCTGCCATAAATATACTGGAAGTGGACACGAAACAGCTCCAAAACGTCACAAATATGAATTCTGTTGGAAATATACGCTCGTCGTATACTAATCAGTATATTTTCCGTCATCAATTCCGAAAACCTGCCTGTCTTTCGAACATCAAATTTATTGCTTTTTTATTTATTTCGCTCGCTGTTGCCTGCGACACTTATTTATAATGCAGCTCGAGTTGCCACGGGTAACATGAAGAACTTTTATTTCTCCTCTCTCTCTCTCTCTCTCTCTCTCGATTTGTCTTTTTAAAATACGCGTACAGTCAAATGCGTGCAATCGCATGGAAGCGTCTCTGCTTTTCAATAGTAACAAACACTTAAAAAAATTGTACTATTTGAATATTATTTTCACTTACCTTATGCAATATTTAACGCTGCCATTTTTCACATTGTTTATGGATGAGACTAAGAAATGTAAGTGCTGAGCCAAATACAGGGTGTTGAATTTAGAGACCAATTTTGACCATAATGTTTGCCCTGAGAACTTCAAATTTGTTATTGTAAATTGTTTTCATTGTTTGCTGTCATCCCTTCTAGAAATATCGAATATTATTACCAACTTTTTTTAATTTAAAAACCAATATTTTATTTTATTCTATTTTTTTTACCATAAGGATGACCAGTTTATTAATCCATATAAGGGTAACTTGAATATTTTTAAAGGTAAATTCGGATAAATACCAAAAAAATGAATACATCATTTGGTTAAAATCATTAACTTTAACTTTAAGCCGTTCAAAATTACAAATTAAAGAAAAGCAAAATTTTTACCTCAGATTTTCCCTAGATTACCAAAAATTTAAAAAGGAGGTGGATTCCAATTAAAAATCATTAGTTGGGGTCATTTTCGGTTGAATCGAAAGTTCTGAAAAATGATACTGTCTATAAAGCGGATATGTTGTCTTATACATATAAGAATTACAATTTTCAAAAAAAGATATTAGCAATAAAACAACAGTAATAAAAAGTGGCTGGTTCCATTGCCAAATTTTTTATAAAAAAATAATTTTTTCAATTTTATTTGTATAAAAAATAATTATAGCTCCTACTGTCCCAAATTATTAAATACAATTCTTTGAAAATCTTTGATTAACAAAAAAAGAAATTTTAAATATTTGTATCAATAAATGAAACTTTTACACTGGGTACAAATATTTAAAATGGGTTGGAAAATTTTTCATTTATTTCTTTTTTTGTTTTTCCTGAAAACCAGTATTTTTGAGAAACCAAGTTACGTCAGGGAACCCTCAATATACGGGTTAAATGGCCACCTTGTATTAATAACAATAAATTGAACGCCTACTAAATGCATATTTCAACAATAATTATCATAAAGTGATATCAAATTATTAATAAAACACATAATTTTTATAATAAATAATATTTCATTGCATTGTTTTATAGTCCAAAAAGTTAACAGTTAAACTGCTTATATAAAAAGTATTTAATTTAAGTTAAAATTTTTAACAGAATTAAAATATTCCGGTAATTGCGGAAGTACAACGTAGAATGTAGATTATTGAAAAGGTTTGTAATGAAATTAATGACATTTTACCTATAAACTTTTGAAGGTCCAAATTCAGGAGAGATCCTTGTCTTTGAATCCTGTAAACTTATATAGAACGCAGAAATTGGAAAATTGGCAAAATAAACCGGACGAAAAGCAATGATAAATGTTTGTTATTCAATTTCCCTTAGGTTGTAGGTAAATTTCGAACTCGAGGGACTCTGATTCTATTGCGCTCTCCCATTATAAAATAAGGGTGGAAAAAAAGAAAACTATTGCACAGTACACGCGGGGAATAAAACACCAATTTTCTGGACCGTGCATTCGTCATTGTATTCTACTTCTTCCTTTTCACCTATACGAATATGATATGTGAATGTCAAAATAAACTTTTTGATGACATCTTCTCCTGTTTTATTTATTTTGGTAAAATTTAATATCTTATAAAATTATACCCTACAGCATTTTTTTTTTTAGTTTATTTACACTTTTAAAGTTTAATTATTATACTGAAAGTTTAAGTGTGCTTATAGTTTTCAATATGAATTCTCAAAGTATAAACATTTAAGTAGTTTAAGCAGTTGGGTGAGAAGAGCGTCAGGGCAAAGTCTAGTAAAAATGTATAAACAAGGAAGTGTTGTGTGCCGTGGCGTCGATATGAAGTGGCCTTTTGATAAATGGTTTCCTTATAGAAAATAATATAGGTGGTTGCCGGTGCGGTATTGCTACTTAGGTCAACTCATATATTCTCAACTTGTCAAACTTTACTATTATTATTGGCAGCCGCAGCTAAAACGAAAACGGTCTTTTTTCGCTTCTCGAATAGGATACACCTCGTGGCATTCTCGTAGGATATGTTGAGGCAATGTGTGTCGCGACCGAATGGCTACAAAAGAGAAAATTACGAGGGTTCTCTAATTAGAACCGAGCCGTTAAGCGACCGCAGAGCGAGATTCTAAATCAGAAAAGTTGCATTCGTTCGGTAATTCAATTTCCGAAAAAGAGCGTCTATTAAGTTTCTGCTTTCATTCGTTCTCGGTGCAAGGTGTGCGATTTGAATATTTTGCGCCCGAAAACTTTCTTAATCAGGTGTTGAGGTTCGTTTTTCTTTTTTTGCTGCTTCCGAAAAGATGAATATCGAACTCTACAACTTTCCCATAGATTATACAGGGCGATTTATATTGGAAACGTCTTTTGGAATGAATGCCGAACTTGGTGAAGTAATTCGAAATTTTATAACTTTTAAATCTTGAGAGCCTAAAAAATGTTTCTCGTCTCGCAGTTTTTGCTTTAAATTAAAAGTCAAATTAAAATAACATTTATTACTCCTTCAAGTTTTTGATTCACAAAGATAAATAAACTTAATTGGTTTTAATCATTCCATCTTTAAAAGCAATGTTATATTTAATATTTAAGTAGTACTTTAAGTACTGTCATACTTAAAAAAGTGCTTAAAATCAAAATAACACCCGTTAAGAGAATACAATGGAAGATAAATCAAATTAGTGGAGTATTAGTGGTGTAATTTTAAATTATGTATAATTTATTATTATTTTTGATAAGTTTTATTAAAATTTATTGAAGTAGTAAGTGTTTGTATACCAAAATTTGAAACAATTTAAAATAGAAATTTCTTCCATTCCTTCAGAGGGAGTTATTAACAATAGTAATTTCTATTTTCTGACAAAGGTGGAAGAAACCAAATCATTTCATAATCTTATGTTTTTTTCTGTTCAGATTTAGTTTTCTTGAAATAACTGTAAAAATTATCATCACAGAACATCCAAATAAAATATTTCTTATAAGGAATTATTAAATAAACATTATAAATGGAAAAGAGATTTTTTTTTTTACTAAAATAACAACTCAATTTAGAAGACCCTATATAAATGAAGTATTAAAGTTCTGCAATCGATTTCAATGGTATTTTATTGTTCGTTTTTTCATTGCATTTTTGTTAAATTAATTTTGAACAAACTATTTTATCCTTTGAACAAATAAAAAGTTTTTTGTCGCTTTCGCATCGCTTTGGGCTTTCGACGGCTTCAGTCGTCGGGCTGCTGCGAGTTTAAAAAGTTTGCATAACGAACGACAAGAAGATTTCCTTCATCCGCTAACTCTTATGTTGTAAATAAATCATTTACGCTGACAATCATCGCAACTTTTCGCCCGCGAAAAATTTCCCTAAAGAAAACATAAATAAAATTTACCTTATTTAAGCACAAACGATTGCAATTTTACTGCCACCATCTATACTCTTCACTTAAAAATTATTATTACTTTCGCCAAAAAGAAAGTTTAAAGGGAAAACTTTTTAATTTCACTTTTTCCAATTCATCTTTGAATTTAGCGAAATAAAACAACAGATATTTTCGGAAAGAAATAAAAGTTCAGTACAAAAATATAAGTAAAATAAAAAAATAGGGCATTGCTTTACCAATACTGAATTATTATGCATCGAACGTTTCTCTGCAGTTCACGTTATAAATTTTAAAGTTCTGTACTCGTACTAGAGCATTCATAATCGTAAAAAAAAATTATTATAAATGACTCGCTCTATCAATCATCCTGTATATAGATGGAAACGAATGTATCTTTCGCAAGAGTAAGAGGAAACAGTAAGAGTTGGGGAAATAATTTATCCTTTGCATATTGCCGATTTGTTTCAGATATCGCTCGTTTCGTTTAACGACACAATCTTCTGCAGACACCACTTATAATCGCATATAAAAGTGGGGGCGGCTGCACACACAAAAGAATTTCCTTATTCTCTACTTCCGCCCTGGCGTTTTCTCTGCTGCTCCCCGCTGAGAAACCAACTAGAAAAAACACACAGATAGAAACGGGGGGACACGAGCATTCAGGTATACTCGTATAGAGCTACACTCCTGCTTAACTCTGATCGTCGTCGTGGAATATTTGCATTCGAATAACTTCCGCTAAATGTTAGCGGAAACCCTTGGGCTTCTTGAAATTGCATAGGAAAACCTGCTGCTGTTGCTGCTCCCGCTGCCAGTATAAATTCGACCGACATGGACATAACCGTAAAGTTCGCTCTCGGCGCCGAAAAGAACGCTTCATACAAATTCATTTCAATCTTGCCGATACAACCGCTATTATCCACCCCTTTTTTCCTTCGCCTCTCTTTTTTTACCTCCACGGATTTCCACTTTGCAATTTACATCCGCTTATTGCACCTCTATAACCTTTTTTACAGATCATTTCTATTCATATTTTTCGTTTGCAGGACATTCTATACAGGGTGTATCAATTTCTGAGGATTGTAATATGTCTTTTTAATCTTATTTTTTATTTAAAATTTGGGAAAATGCAAACTACAAAACTATCATTGATTAATATCAAATGTGGAGTTTTTTTTTTGTAATGGAATCATAGTATTCCTAAAGAAATTTTTTTTATTTTGGTCTTTCTTTTTGACCATGTAATTTTCCATATGTTCGATTGTTAATGGGACAAAACATTATGCATGTTCAGCCACATGCAATCCAAGAAAACAAGTGAGAATATTTTAAATAATTCAATGGCCACATCTCAATCTCAAGTTGACGGATCAGCATGGCAGAAATTGTTTTTTGTTCCAAAGTAACATAATCATTTGAAACTCGGTTTAATTTATTAAAAGCGATTTGTGCCTTTCGGAAAGGAATTACTTCTGATTAACAAAAGCAATCTTATCGATTTCTACAAAATTTCATTTTTATTGGATTACTTTCTATGGTTTCTTCAAGAAAATGTCTTAAAAGTAAAATATCAACCAAAATACTTCTTAATAAATGCAATGTTTCATAATGTCTTTTGGTTTCACCTTTTCAACTTCTAATGATTAAGGGATTCAGGGAAAAATACATGGAAAGCATATAATCACACGAAATTTAGGCAATAACGGCAATCCGATGTTCGATAGTTAAGGAAATTCACTGTATACGGAGTAATCAAAAGTTACTTCATAAATATCTTAGGATGCGCTTATTAAAAATAACATTTTTAAATCAAAATGACTGCATTTTTCAGATTTGGGACAAAAAAAAAACCTACGAGAAAAAATATTTCGTTGTTCTGCGATGAATATTTTATCAGTTATTTCAAGAAAACTAAATGTGAACTGGAAAAAGTAAGATTATAAAATATTGTTGGTTTTCCCACCTTGGACGGAAAATATAAATTACTCAATTAGATTAAAACTTGATCAAAATTAAAACACTATTATAAACTTAATTTCCAAATTTCATATATTTACATTACGGTTTTACAAGTATATAATTTACATAAAAAAACCAATTTTGTTGCAACATCTTTAATACCACCGCGGTTACAGTTTTTCCCAACTTTATGCTGAAGAAAGAACTGTAAAATTTCATTGTACCTGTCACAAATCAGTTTTTTTTTTTTTTCGGACGCTTCTCACATGTACTTCACTATTTTGATTTATCTCCCATATTTTTTTTTTATTCGACTTTATGTTTTTTGCTCTTTTTTACTAATTATGAGAAATTGTAAACATTTGTTTCCAGCACAGACTACTAATTAAATATTAGATTAGATTTTTTCCAATGGAATTATTAAAAAGTTAAGTTCTTTTTGTGCTAAGCAATTTTTTTATACAAAATGTAAACTATAATGTGGGACAGAAAGAGCAATTATTTTCTTTCACGTTAAATTACAAAATCAATCTGTAAATACAATTAATAATTTCTGATCGCTGCCTGTGATGATTGAAAACTGTGGGTATAAGAATTAAACTAATATTAATGTTTCAAAAATTAATTCAGTTATTTTTATGTATTAAGTTGAAAAAAAACATATTCAAATTCATAAAATTTCTTAAATTTCTTTATTGATTAAAATATACTAATATTGTATACTATTGTTAAATGTATGGAAATTCCAATTAGTTATTTTTGCCTGTGATTTAAGACCAAAAACTATGAGTAAAATTAAGCAACGTATAAGTAATAAAAGTGCTTAATTCTCAACATTCCACAGCAAGAAAGCCAATTTAAAGTTATGGACTAAAGCTAATATATGAACTCATAAAGAGATTAAACTTTAGCAGAAGCTTATAAAAGCATAATGTCTTTAATTAATGAGTCCAATTGGGCAAAGTCGGAACCTAATTAGACGCGATCACTAAACAAATATAGTATATATATATATAAATCTCAATTTTTCCACATGAAATCTTTCAAGAACCGCAAATTAAAATCGGATGAAAATATGCCACATCCACTTTGATGTATACTTTGCGTATATTTTATATTAAGAAAATTTACATTAAAGATATTCATTCATTCGTTGTGAAAGAAGGTATTGGCGCTATTGAATATTTCCTTGCGTACTTTTATGTCGAATTAAAACCATACCGTCGAAGAAAATTGAAAATACTTAAACAGGTTTTGCTGATGAAATTTCCTGCTGCTGCAATATGCGTGTCGCCCAAAGCAAAAGAGGGGGAAATAAATTCTACGGACATTTTCCAAACGGGAATTAACGGGCCCACATCTCTGGACCGGACTTATTTAGCTCGCTTCCTACAAATTTTCTCCCTGTGGCTACGCACCAGACAAGGATGTTTTACTTTTATGCTTTATTCATATTCCCAATTTTACATTGTGTATGTGTATGTTTACCAACTCGTATGTACTAAGGCATCCGAAAATTACTTAAACGATTGTATTGATTTTTATTAAAAATTATAATTAATAAAACAAAACATGTCAAAAAGGTACCAAAATCACCAAAATCCCTTTTGATTTTATTATTATTTACTTAATTAATTATGTAGTCGGTACTTTCTGCCTTAGGACTGACCATAAACCGATTCATTTTGTTAAAATCTTTCTCCGGAAAAATTTAATGAGCTATTTCATGAACTTATAAATTTTCACATAAAAAGCACAATAATAATGAAAAGAAACAAATATAAAACAGATAAAACGGTTAAGTAACTTGTTTTGCTGTTTTCCCGTATTATTAAGATGTAAAATTCTTAAAAACCATAAAACATTTTTCTTTAATTCGGTTTAATTTTATACTATTTCCCTTCCAATACCATTGTGAAAGCGGCGGGTAATTGCAGGATAGTTTAGTTTACGTAAACAGAAACGCTAAGATATATGGAAAAACTTTTTTTCTTTTAAAATTAATACTTAATCTTGTTGTTTATTTATAGAAAATATTTTCAACTTTGTATTACTTCCACAATTACGACGATGGAATTAGATTCTAAAAATCAATTATTTCAAAAGATTGCTAACAAAATTTTTTAATTCACATTTGGATTAATCAGTAATTGTTTTTTTTAATAGTTGATAAATATTTTATGTCTGCTATAGTTTTATTTTTATATGCTAATTCAAAAATTATTTCTGTTAATCATCCGTCCTGTAGCCATATACCCGGCGCTTTCACTATCACTTGGGATGGCGATAAAAAATGAAACCAAAGAAATAAAATTTTATTTATTATTTTTTTATATTTATTAAAATTAATAAATTGCAAAGTAACAGTCCTTTGTAAAAGTATACACAAAGGAAAATACCTTTTAAAATTTTATCAACCATTGACTTACTTTGAAATATGTTTTGCTTCCGCAATTTGTTTCGGAAATCTTTAAAGTCGATTTTTTTTTTTAAAAACGAAATATTTAGTAAAATTCAGATCAGAAATGAATGGAAAATTAGGTACTTCAATGGTTCTCAAAATATATTTGTCACTGCAAGCACTAAAACATTGGATTATTGTTTATAAACATTTTTCGCTTAATTAAAAAATGCAGATGTTATGTTCATTAAAAAAAATGCCAATTAAATTTGTATAAAGTTTGCTTAGTATTACAATAAAACAAAAGAAATTGGAATTTTTTGCAGCTAATTTGTAGTTTTTCGATGCCTTATAGGGACTGCCAAATGACTGCATTAGAACTTAAGAAATAAAAATTAAATAAATTTTAAATGAAGTATTTCATTTCTAACATACTATTATTACTATATTGTGTAAGTAAACAAGCATGTGCAACATTCAATAGAATGAAGAGGCGGAAAAGCACAAAGAGTCGAATAGGTTATCGATTTAAAGGGTTCATAAATGGTTTCTTCTTTTTCGTCATCGTTCACGTCGATCTGGCAGCGCGACGTTCATTCCTGACGTGTGTTTTAATAGAAAAATGTTGCACTTTGCGTTCTCCGCTTTTACCACCCAACACTTTTCTCTTCATCATCTACTCCTACTGACTACTTTTGTACGGGTTGCCGAGAGTCGAGCGCTCCGCTCTTTATGCGGATGCACTAAAGGGTACTTTTTGATTATATCAACGTGCCATTCCTATACAATACATAACAAGCCCTTTCGATGCTTTTTGCTTGATAAATTCACAATATCAATGCATCATTATTATTACTGAGTTGGATGGTTCCTGCTACATAGCAACGCCAGCAATGGTAAAAACGCCCAATGCTTTTACCTTAATTTAATATTTTATCACAGCTATTTACTGGTATTTTTTAATCTTATTTTTTTTTATTAAAGCTGTAAAAGGTTTTTTGTATTACTGATGTTTTTAGTGCACCCACAAGGTTTGCACTAATATTTATATATTAAATCGTAAAACTCAAGAAATTAAATGTGCATCTAAAAAGCTATTAATTAATTACAGTCGACGTAATCCATTTAATGTTATACAGGAGAGGTCAAAATGATAACTGGAGAGATTTCCAGATGTCGCTAAAAGTTAAAAAAATCTCCCCAAAAATATTTATTGATCAATAAAAATTGATAAGCAGCCTAAAACTGCCGATTGAATCAATCATTATTTCTACTGTTTTGAAAACGCCGTATATTTCCTCTTGTAATTTGTGTTAATTTTCCACTCTTCCATTTCAAAACTTAATTTGTCTTTTCTACTCTGCGACCTGTTCCCATCTTCAAAATTAAAGCCCTAAAAATGAACACTTCAGGCTGCGAAGACGAGCACAATTTCGCAGATCCTGTTTATATTAACCTGTTAATGAAACGTTTATTTATAGAAAGTGAAGAACAATTAATTAACAACGTTTACTAAACATTTAATCTGTGAGTGATATTAACTAGTAATAGAAGAGAAGCGTGAAGGAATGGATGAAGGGGTACCTAGTTTGGGGCTGTTGGTTCTATTAAAATTTCCCGTCATAAAGATTTACTTGGGGTGAGGTTCGTGAGGTTCTATTAAAATATTTTTGTCGTTGTGAATAACGAACAAATTATTAAGTGTGCAACAAGAGATATTTATTTTATTTAAGCGAGACGGTTGTACTGTGGTGCGTAAAGACGAAGAAGGTTGAAGACCAGGAGATGGCAAGTAAGAGACTGAAGAAAAAGTGTCCAAGATGATGCTAGGAAAATGTGCAAAACGTGCCTAGCAAGAGAAAGGGACATTTTGGTAAAAGAGGCATGCAGAATCGGGAATCGGGAAAACCATGTTTCTTGAGGGAGTGTAAAAATGGTTGTAAAAGCTTGGACGGTGTTGGCGGGAATTGAAAAAGGAGCGAGCGGTAATCCCAGAAAAAGCATGCAACAGATGTTGAAGAAATAAGAGTGAAATTTGAAGAATTAAGAAGAAAGCGAGAGATCCTGGAAGGGCTCCACAATATATTGCACAAGCTTTTCATTTAGTTTAAAAATGGACCGTCCATGGTCCATGATATTTAAAGTGATTTCCGGTAAACAAAAAAAAAATCACAGATGAAAGTTTATTTTTGATTTGATTTTGTTAAAGAACAATATGCTCTATAAAATAAGAATAAAAATTGAAAAATTGAAGTCACCCCTTTGAAGAAAAGTTCACTTAAAAATTATTCCGGAAAACCGGAGTTTTTTTTATTTTCGATTTTGATAAAGGACAATCCTTTTAATTAATATTAATATGATGAGTGACTATTTATTAAGGGTTTATTAAGAGAAAGTCTAAACAGACCAAAGAAAATCATTTAAAAATATTTATTTTTGCTATATTTATTTTATAATTTATTATTTGCATATTATTAACGATCAATATTCTTGAAAATAACTTTGAAATCGAGCAAAAATATTTCCTGCACCAATTAAAAATTATATTATGGAAAAAATCGGCCATTTTCTTAAAAATTGCAAAAAAAATGCTATGGTTTACACTTTACACCAATGCAACTTTGATGAAAAATATGTTTTTTCCCTTATTAGTGACGAAGAAAAGACAAGGATTTCAAATTCAAGACTCAAGACTCAAAAATTGTGTTGGCTGGAGGATATGAAAGTCTGCTTTTTGCTTAATATGTGGCGCCAAGTGAAAAATCTTGGATGTTAAATTTATTATAAATTTACAGAATAGTCAATAAAAATGTGACAACACAGTATTCTTACATTTTCAGTTTGTATCCCTCTTCCCAAATAATACAGGGTGGGACATTAGTAAGTCTCAGTAAGATTGCCCTTAAACTATTCAATATAATTTAATTTTTTATTCGCCTTAATATATATTTATAGTCTTTAAAATGTTCTTTCAATTGATATATCATCATCATCATTGGAATAGTCAATTAGTCAATCAATATAGATTCAAAATTTGAACTGATTGACAAATGTGTTCCATTAGAAAAAAATAAGATAATTAAATAACCCGTTTTGTGATTCCTCTGTATAATAGCGAAAAAAATCGGAAAAAAATAGTTATGAATACGTGCAGGGAGGAAAAAATTAAATTATGTTGAATAGTTTGTACCGTACTGTACTTTAAAGGCACCGATTAATTGAAACAAAAAAATTAATCAAATATATTTTCGCTCATAATTTCTTTTTGTACAAAACTTGGCCACATTATATGAAAGCTACGAAACATATAGATACCTAAGTGTACATCGAGTATGAATTTAGCGGCAAGCAAAGTTTGCGCTTTGTTTAAACCATTAACGCGATCATCATTAACGTCCTTAATTAGAAAACATCGAAGCAATATTTATAGCATGGTGTTTTTCATTAAAATAATAGAACATTGCAACAACGTGTATAATCCTTTCATTCAGGCGTTCATTTTAACGAAGAAACTTAATTAATGAATAATTAGTTAAGGGCGAAACTTTAACGATAGTCCTCTAATTAAAAAATAAAAATGAAAAATAAGAAAAGAAAACGGAAAAGCGAAAAGAAGAACGGAAAGTATGTATTATATTATACGAGATAAATATAGCGGGCAACAAGAGAAGTGATTTTTCCGTAAACTGGCGGCAAATAGCTGCCGTTTATTTAAGTGCTGTAAATAAACAGAAGGAGTAAAACATTTGATTGTGAGAAATTGTGCTGTTATGAGTCGTAATTTTGCCCTTATGCTATATATATATTTTATGTTTGCGCAAAGAGAGCGTGTTGCTGTTGCTGTTGTTGTTACTGTTCTTCTTCTTCTTCTTCTCCTACTTCTTCTTGTTTGTTATAGTATATATTTTAAGATAAATCTCATATTATGTGCTTAGCAAATTTTAGTTTAAATAAAGCGCATTTCTGCATTTTACATATGGTGTATGCTGTATGTATGCGAACCTTAAACCATACACTTTATATATTTAAACAGTGGATTGTTACTTTATTTTTCCTTCGTCTAGCTGCAGCACATTCAACTCTCTAATGAAACGTAAATTTAGTTAACGAAATATTATTTGCTGGCGCAGATTAGCCAAATATTAGACGCTCATATTACAACAATGTTTATTTATTTTATTACTTGGAATTATAACCATGGTTTATAATACATACCGTGAATTTCCCGAACTGTCGAACATAGGGTTGTCGGTAGTATTGGCTAAATTTGGGGTGTTTTCTATGTATTTTCCCCTATGTTCGGTTCTAAATGGGACATATTTTCAATTTTCTTACTATTTCTTCAAATGTGACAAGTAGGGTATCAATTGATTCCTTGAAAAAAAAAAACAGGCCTATGTGAATATCCAGATAACCCGTGGTAATGTACTTTGAAAAAATCTTAACAAAATTGACTACACCTTATCAAGTTTTAATTCAGAAAAGATAATATGTAAATGGGATTAATAAGTTGAATTTCAGAATGCATAACATATAATTGGAATTAGATAGCTGTATTTCAGAAAATGCAAAATGCTTTTCAGAATAGTTAG
>JASKGO010000151.1:0-29056 GCA_030556065.1 Holobus sp. GC000080
AAGGTAAAGTTAAAATATGTGCATAAATGGTTATATGCATTTTGTATGCTTCATCTTTTTGAGGTTATGTTAAAAGTTAAAGTTAAAGTTAAAGTGATGCTGCATAAATCCACCATTACTAACATTCTGTTTCTTGTTTTTCATTTTTAAGCTTAAAATATTTGTTTATACATTCTTATTTAATTGAACAATTTGAAATGTTTTTCAGTTATTAAGTCATCATTGTTAATATGACAAAAAAGTACAAAAAGGAAAAGTTTAAACAAAATATTTGATCATTGTAAAAGTGTTTTGACAATTTTAATGTTGGAAAATTTCAATTTATTTTTATTTCTATTGGAAAATTAAAATTTAATTTATAATTTATAAAGTATTAATATACTTTAATTGTTTTTAAATCATCATCTAATAAAAGTTAAAAATAAAATAAATTATTGCCCTTTTTTAGTCATATTTTATATGATGTTTTTGTTCATTTAAAATTTCATTAAATCAGAATCTTATTATTAAATGTTTTAAGTCTTAGATTAACTAAAAATTAAAAATATTTATCAGGTTTTTGTCTTGTTTCTGTAAAACAACTGTTGCCATAATTGATTGAAAATATTGCTTCTTAAGAGAAAAAGTAGCACAAATTTAATTTGGCCAAACCAATAATAACGAGAAATAAATGCAAATATTGCAATAAATAATAGCTCTTAATTGTAACAATTTCAACGTTCCATTTTTCGCACATGGCATTAAAGACGTTGAAGAAACGATATAAAACTTATATAAAAAGTACATCTTCAATCAATAGAGAGTGCCAAACTGCCACCGATCACGCACTCGGAAAAAACTCACCTTTAAAATTGAGTACACGTGTACTTTAATTAGTTATCTACACGCGAGAGCAAATGTTAAAATTTTCAGCGGCCGCTAACGAGACCACACTCGGGGTGAATAATTGAAATGGCCAATTATCGCAATTACAGTGCGCACATCGGCATAATTTGGTCGTGCATTGCAAATTAAAAGAAGCCGAAGGGGGCGGCGCGGCAAATTTGGAAAGTGTGGCGTGTAATACGACAATAATTCTGCCTCTGATAGTAATAATGAGCGATAATAAATCGAGGAGCGCGGTCGCAGGAAACATATCGTTCATAAATTAAGAATTTCGTTGGCAATAATTTATAGGGCAGTTGATGATGCCAGTCGATCGAGAGAGGCACGCGAAATTGATGACCTTTCGGTGGATCGGGCAGCACGGGAACGGCATGTAAATCAAAATTAATGAAGATGGAAAGCAAAAAATTTAACGGCACCGCACTAAAATCGCTGACTTAATTCTCAAAACGGTCTTTCCTTCCTTCTTCTCCTCCACTCCAAGACGGTTGCGTCTTCTTCTGATCGTGCTTGTGCCGTAAACGATTCTTCAGATTTATAATTCGACACGTGTCAAAAGTTTCACATAATAGGCTTAGCTAAAACTAATTAATTTTGTTATAAATTATGATGTATAGGTCGATTTTGCATAATTGATTTTTATAGACATCAATTTTGCTATGTTGGGCTTTTCAATTTATAAATTATTAATATTAAAAAAAACAAACAAATCGTTTTAGATGCGAGATTTTCTTTTTAATTAGATTATAATTTATTAATTGAGTTTTCTTTTAAACATTTTACAGGTTAATTAACTAAAAGTATTTAATTTTGATAACAAATTGAAATTTTTTTAAGCTTAACGATTTTCTATTAAAATAAGTCTTTTTTTTCTTCTAAAAAAGGAAACCTTTGAAAGTAAACTTGACTAGTTTTACAATTTTATAATTGCTTAAAAAATTTATACCGGTCATCATAATTTTCCCTTGGAAATTGACGTTAACGAGATTTTAAAAGCTCGCAGCGAAATTATTATTAGAGAAACTTTGTGAAAATCAACCGCACACATAGCCTAACCGCAACCCCGGTAATTTATGATAAGCAACCTGTCAACATCTAGTTTAGAAGGAAAATTGATTTGCAAATACAACGTTTTCATTCCAAAAAAACTAATGCTTGAAAGCCAAAATTTACGATAGCAAATTAGAATTTGATTCACCTGTAACAGAAAGTATATCTAAAATGGTCTCCGCCCTTCTTTAAACTAATATATTCTCGTTATTGGTATCATTGTGTCGGCAGTGATAACTTCATTTCGTTATAAAAGAAAAGGGAAGTAAAAAAAAGGTGCGGCGGTTGATTGCGAGGACCAAAGTGGCGTTCGCGCGCGGTCCCTTTCGAAAAATTTCGAACGACGCCGATTGTAAATTAGGAGCAGAGAACAAAAAGGGGAAGGACCGAAGCGCCCGTCCTATTAAGAATGCAAATATATAACGAGTGTCAGATTTATAAACGCGTCCCGAGAGTTTTATTATGTTGTGCCTCATTTGGCTCCAATTATAATTCTTATAGTTTTATTGTGCAGTCTTTAAGTTTCCTTAAGTTGACCGTAAAAGGGTAATTTGTGATTTACAAAAAAAGCCGCCATTTTAAATGGCCGAAAGCTGATTTGTGGTTTTCTCACATAAAAGATCTGGGAATTACCGGAAGGACAGTATTTTGGAAACTATATTAACAAGGGTTGTATTTTAAGTATTTTTATTGCTTGATGTTTTTTTTATTATACTAAAAAATGTCCTTTTGACAAAATAACATAAAGAACGAGATTTTATAGTTAAAAATTGTTTATTTTGATATAGTTATTAAAAAAAATACTTTTTGAAATTTTTTGCAAGAAAAAAATAAATGAGAACTGCTCGTCTTATAAGATTGTATTTGAAGCAGCTGTTTTTGAAGCCGGAAGCAAAAAATATCAAGTAAAGGATTTCATAATTTTTATTATTACAAGCTGCGATCCTTTTGGTGGAAAAATAAACAAATATTTCTCGATATGACGCCTCCAAAAGCTTGTGCTGGCGTTAGTGCGTGGTACAAATTGCTCCAAAAATATTATCTTTCTGCGAAAAAAGTGAAATTTGACTTGAGCTTTTTACAATTTGCTACCTGTGGCATTTCTCATTATATTGTTCTCGGTGCACGTGAGGGTTCCATCATGAAAGATGACGATAAAAATCACCTTCTTCTTCTTTTACACATACACAGTGTGGTTTCTTCTTGAAGAATACATATCACAACCGCAAAATTCTAGCCGATTTGTAGACCTGCGGTCACCACAATCCGAACAATACCGATCGATTTTACAGTAGTAACTCACGCATCTTTGATCTTACGCTCCGATGGTCAACGTGGTCAGTCGGTACCATCACCTGCCCACCCGCACGTGTAAAAAGTACCCACAGTCGGCAGAAATCTCATAAAACAAAAGATTGGATCCAATTGCCTAAAAACGTTTGGCCTTTGGTGTTAATGAATTAGGTGTTAAAGGCATCGTTAGGAAAGAATCTTAATTGATTTCCGAGATGCGATCTTTCTTATTTTCTTTTTTTTTTTCAATGTTCTCGCTTGGCTTATTCGAGAAATATAATTTCTGTGAAAAACAATTACTTTCAATAAGGCACGCATTTCTCCTAAATTGCGTCATCAAAGGTGATTATAATGAAATCGCTCGCCATTAAAATCGGCAAAATTATGTGCTTCGGACACGCTCGAAATTGCTCTTAACCCCGTTCGAAGATTGCATCCGACCGCCGGCTTAATTACGTCCGATATTATAATGAAGCGTCCCATTATCGGGGGGTAAATTACTTTTTTTTTTCCTAGGGTGAAGATCGAAATCTATGGAATATACTATAAATGTGATGATCTCATCATCAAACTAAGATCATTTAAACGGTTTTTTCCCTCGTATACATAATTAGAGCGCAGCTTCTTCTAACAGTGAACGTATTCGGACGATTTTTCCTAAATGCTGAATGGTCTTTTAAATGTAATTAACACGGACCTTGGAAAAATGTGTCGAAATCGAAGAATATCGCATTCTCCGTCTGATTTGTGTGAGCTTTTGTTGCTGCTGAATGGACTTGGAAGGTGTCAAGGCGTATACAAGCATTCTCTTAGTTTTTCTAAGGGATGGCTGGGTGACAAAAAGCTCACGCCTCGGTGTCAATGAATGCAATTAGGACCCATTCTTGTGCGGGACCAGTCTCAAGTACCCAAAATGCCAGAAAAATGTACGCAGTGTAATTGATGATGCTTTAAAGCACTTTCCTGCATCCCTCCTATCACGTGAAAATTCATTAAAAATAAGCTTCGTTTCCCAGCTAATGATAAAATAATTTACTTTTGGTAAAAAGAGTTTACATCAAAATTCGTTTAACTTTTTAATGAGTTCTTCCTCCTTATTTTCCGAAAATGGACCAACAGAATAGGTAAAGGTGTACTCTGTATTTGTGTATCTACGTTGAATAGAACCGGATACAGTGTTACGAATACTAAATTGCTTCCTGCTCATTTTAGGAGTTTTGCACAAATTGGGCAAATAAATGGCGCGTCTCGGAAAACACGACAGATAAGTGTGACTTATCGACATTATTGTTGGTTTGTTTGTTTGATCGTTGAATAAGCGTACCGCCTCCGACTCTTTGTCGAAGAACGACCAGATAGCACGCTTTTTTCTTCTTGTAAACACACAATAATCCAGTGGAACACAATTAAAATTGTGTTAGAACCAGAAGGAAGAATGGACATCATGCCAAGTCACCACAACGGGAGGACTCGATCATCGGGGGGTAACACTTGCTAATTATGAGGATTTTAAGCTCTCTCTTTGCTCTCCAAAGGGCAATTGTGGCAAATTTTCGTGGAAATTGCATTCTTTTGTGGGCACTTGAATATTTCACTACACTTTTTACACAATCACTCTTTACAATTTTGTTAGTTTTTCCTTTATTTATTTTATGCAGTGAGTTTTATGGGCAAGTCGGTAGAAAAAAGTAATTTGAGCAATTTAAAATGTATTATCTATTTTAAAATTTAAGTTATTGCTGTTGAATGAAATAACATGTATTTTTAGAAAAAAAAAAATCACATATCAGAGTTCAGAAATTTATTGCAAAATAATTTTACAGTTCTTGTAAAGTCATAAAAAGACATTTATACTAAAATTAATGTTTTTTATGAGCTTTTATAAATTATTAAATATTTTTTGTATTCGTTTTCTGTACTACCTAAAGCCGAAACATTAATTAATCGATATATTAAAGACGGATCGGCACAGAAAAAATGCCCATTGAAGATTTAATTAATGATGCGTTTAAATAGGTGCAGATGCACTTTAATCAGAAGTTCAACATCTCATTTTCATGGTCGAGTAATTAATTAATTGAATGACTAGAAGTCTAACACTTTTACAAATCTATAGCCCCACAAAGTTATAAACTATTTGTTCAGGTGCGCCCGGTTTTTTTATTTAAATTATCTTCCAATTGTTTATCAGAATCAATATTGTAGTTAGATGAATCCAGGGCTTGTTACGGTAAATATCCGCTGTTTTGTTGAGTACACAGACGAAAAATGCACGCGAACATAGGTTGCAAAAATGTTCCATTTAAATTTTAAAACTCCCCCGCAATGGGAATTCTTTGGATTTCCATAGAGAAAATGTAAAATGTGAAAGCCATCAATGAGTTTGTGTGACGTCAGGAAAAAGAAGAAGCAAAGGTAAACTAAATTCGATGTGTTTTTATTTACACGGTTATTATTAAAAAAAAAATAGTTATCTCGTGCTGTGATTACAATGGGCGCCTTGTGCCTCTCAAGCATATGGACCCTTTTTCCTGAAGATTACGGCTGTCTATAATGACGATAAGGTTCTGTTATTTTTGGAACCACAGATATATTTGTGCAAAAGCTTTTCCCCAGAAAACCCTTTTGCTGCTGTAATTTGCACTGAAATAACAGTCATAGACCATGAGATAAATATAATTCGGGGGACATTTACTAATGAAATGTTCGTCTAGGCTCATAGCTCGTAATAGCATAGGTGCGAATTTCAGGTATATAGGAAACAAACCCTCTATTTATTAGAGCAAAGCGCAAAATTTCAGTTATTTGTTCGTGTTTTATATTTCATGGGGTGTGTTTGCCAAAGACATTAGTTGCATTCCATGCAGCAGTCTGTATCGGAAATTGCATTACGAGCTACGAAGTACAATTATATTTTATAGGGTGCTGTATGTGTAATTGGGCCTTTTTTCGGTTCACACACGTGTGTACTGCGTTCCCGACCTACATAAGAAATCATTAAAAGTCTGGCTGCCGAGAGCGTAATTTTTATAAGCCCGGTAACGACACACTTAATTATAATAACAATAATACTCGACCTATACGATTGCAATTGCGTCGGTTCATTTACGATTGCCGGCCATTTCGGAGGATTTCTATGTTGGGCCTTTTGTGCACCTCTCTTACTCTTTGCTCTTGGGTTTCTCGTATCGGTAAATTGAAATCGCCTCGCGTTTCGACCTTCGCCAAAACTCGTACTCCGCTGCAATCATTTTAACTTTTTAAGCGGCACGCAATGAGAAACTCTCGTTAAAAGTTTGCAATTGCTGACAAAAATTAAGAAATTATTTTCGGTTTGGCTTTTTATGATTTTTTAATTGCTTATTCTTTTCCAAAAACATGCTTTTCCCACAAATTATGGCTATAAGGTTTATTTTAACGATTTTGTTGCTTTTGGAAACTATAGTAATAAATACTAATAATATTGCTTTCAAGGGAATAGTTTTGGTAAAATATTGATTTTTTTAATTAATTGTTGGTCGTATATGATAAAAGAAAGCTGTTCAGTTAAATAATTTAAATTTTAGTAAAAAGAAAATATCAAAACAGGCATCAAATGCTGCAAAAATTTCGAAAATGTAAACTAAAATATTGACTTGATACAATGAAGATTTAATTATTTAATTTTTCTCATAAATAAAAAACACTTAAAAACCATCTCTTTTAATATTATTTTTAATTAAGGTACCAATTACCTGCAAAGGTATCTATATTAGCAAAAGTTGAAGATTTGAGTAAACAATTTTTTTTCTAATTTAGGCATCATAACAACACAAAGAAATAGAATTTGGCTGTCTTCTCTTGCTGCATAACTCTCAATTAGAATTAGCACTATAAAATATTAAAATAATTGAATAATTAATGATATTTTTTAGAAATTAATAATCAATACCAGCTCCTGTCTACCCTTTCAAGAAACTCAAAAAGTTAAAATTCAAATCCCAATTAAACCGAAATATAAAACCCGAAAAATATTAATAAAAAAAGAAGTTGAGGAATCAGCGTAACGTGTCACTTCTTGACAGTCTACTTAACATTCGAATGTGCGGTATAATTAGCGTTATTACACTTTATTTTCCCCGATAGCGCCCTTTCATTACTGTTGTTGGCAACACGTGCAATCCGTAGATTAGCCGTCGAAACGTCGCCAATTCGCCTTTTTCCACCCACCCCCACATCTCGGATCCATTCCAGTATACAGCGATATATTGCGTAGAGCGATATCCTGGTGCAAAACGGAGCCGTGAGCGCCGTCTCTCTCGCGAAATTAATAGCGGCCTCTTAAGAGAAATTTCTCACGTTTATCACTGGACGCACCGCGTTCCTCTTATTATTATTGTGCTTTATGATCGGAACAATTTCGCCGTGTGATAGGTGGGCGGCTGCTAACTACTCTCTGATTGAAAGCTGCTTAAGGTCTACACACCAACAATCCTCCTCTTCTCTTATTATCTTTCTTCGTATTACTTCTTCATTTATGTTTTTGATATAAGAAAGAAATTGTAATAAAACATTAAAAAAAAAATCTTTTGTTTTCTTTGTTTGTGAAAAGTTGTATAAAGTTTCCTTCATTTATATCAAAGTAAAGAACAGTCAACTGCTTAATAAGAATGAGTTTTATGTTGTTTGTTTAATTACCGATTAATTAAAAATTGACTCACCAATTAGAGTCTCTTTCTGTTCTTCAAGTTGTTAAACTTGACCTTTTTGAATTACCACTCATGTTTTATAGGTCGCTTAGACAGTATTTAAAAGCGCCTGTTAATGTTAAATTGTTCCAAGTGCATTTATCGCGTACGTTGATATTATGCGAGTCCGTATAAAATGTACTGTACGTATAAAGAGTAAAGTGGAATGAGCGCGAAAGAAAAAGGGTTCACGTAAGGACAATGATAGCTTCCGATAGACATCGGTAATTATATGGTAGCGATGAACGCAGACGCCGCCAGACTCCACTTTTCAGATGCACAAGAATCGAAATTGAGCAGCGGCTCGCGTGCGTTTTCACTCGACCTAACTAACGTTCGTACAAAAAAATACCAAATGCTTGTATGGAGCAAGAAGAGCAGCCATCCGACTGAGAACGTCCCAGTGTAACAACCTTCAGAGTCATCGATCCTGACTACCACCATCGCGTATTGATATTATTAGTAATTAGTGCGAGTAATTAAGCCAAGATCGCAATGCTTGATAAACAGTACCGCCTATAACTATTAATATTTATTTTCCCTATGCTTTTTTGTATCTCTTATTTTTCTTCTAAATTGGATCGTTATGCGTGTTTTTGATAATAGGGGTTTATTGTTTCAAAACTTTTTACATGCAACTTAAAATTGATGTATTTTAACAGTTTTAATAGGTTTTTACTGACGTTTATTTTCCGAATCATTCTGAACTTTTTCTTACAGAATTTTGATCGAGGAATTTATATAAATTTTAACTAAAATTAATTGACACATAAAAAAGTGGTCTTGCTTCCCAATATTTATTTTATTTTAAATTTAATTTTGGTTCTTAAATAATGTTAAATTTTAAAACAAGCAAATTGTCTTTTGCCGACCCATTTTTAGGTAATAAATTTAATCGATATATTCTGTAAGATCTGTTAAAAGACTTTATTTTTAAGTTTTCTTTGTTTTTAATTTTATCTCATTGTAGGTAATGCTATTACCTCGAGGAATTTTTTAGCAAACTTTTATATTTCCAAGATCTACATCGCTTAAATTAATAAACTAAAAAATATTTTTTTATTGATTTTAATCAATAGGGAATTTCTAGATTTTTTTTTTAACTTTTTTAAGTTTTAGACTAGAATATTTTTTTCTTATTGCAATATAATTTAACTTTCATTTCATTTTTACATAAACTATTAAAGTTTCAGATCAATTTCAATAAATAAAGTAATAATAAAAAGGAATGGCTAAATTAATGCAAAAACAATAACAAAAAGTATAATTTAATAACTAAGAATTAGCAGTAGTGCAATAAAAACCACAAGTATTTATTTATACCCGAGAAAGAAATAAATCAACGGCAAGTTGTTATTGAAGGAGCACTCTAATTAAGAAATAAATTGTATTTTAATTGTAATTACGGGCCGTTTCCAATACACACACACGCAGTAGTACAGTAGAAGCAAAACGCGCCACCGATACCCATAATAATAATCCGGCCTGGAAACGTCAGTAGATTAAAAATTCGCGATGCCGATTGTCGATTAGATAAAAAATACTCGAAGAGAGAACAAAAGCGGTAATGTAAAATAATTAATGCGCTGTTCGACGTACTTTATCATCCGTCTCTTATGGTCCATCCATTGCGCCCTTTAATTGATGCCAAAAACAAACGAAAGAATAACCAAGAAAAAGCGGACCAAAATGATGGAATGCAGCATTCAATAAAAATGCTAAAAGAAAAGCTGTGCTTTCTTGATTCTCTAAGTGTGTATATATTGTGTGGTCATATTTAATGTGAACCTTGAACTTGCCCTATTAAACCCATAAAAATGGCCGTAGGTAAATAATTTTTGCCACCAAGTGGCTAACAATAACACTTCTTGCGCATAAATAGCTGCAAAAATCGAAAGGCACGTGCTTATCGAATTGAAAATATCGCGCAATTTTTCTAGAAGTCACTTTTTACTGGGCACTTTACTGCTGCCTTTTTGCTACTCGCATAAACTCTAAACGCTCCGTTGCTGGTTGCTCTAATAAAAATAAAATTAAAAGTCCATTTATTGGTTAGTAGTGGAGTAATATGTACTTGCACGTAAGAAAAGCACACGTGCCCAAAGTGCAGACCGTGTTTTGCTTTTGGCGTCCTGTTATTACACTTCTTCGCTTATGTAAATGGCCTAACGTGTACCTACGATGTATAAAAGTTATAATAATCAGTTATGGTGGCCTCTTGCTCTCGCCAAACGATTTAGGGACTTTTAAACTAAGTTGTACGAATTTACTTACCGGCTACACGCGAAACGCAGAAATTGCACTAAATTATTACTTGCTCGCTCCTAAATGCACCGACCGCCAAATCATTATTATTTGCTTACAGTGTATGCATTAAATTTAATTGCAGAAACGTTTAGGTTCTTTCCTTTTCTTTTTGATCATTTATTTTTGTGTTTTTGGTTTTATTAGAGGTCTGCAATTTCAGAGGTCAATGGTCGAATCGACGTTGAAGATATTTTGTTTGTTTTTCCTTTTCTTATAACATCAATGTTTTTAAAATCAGATATTGTACGTTTCTAATAATAATTTTTATATTGCACAAACCTATAAAATGAATTCATCTTTGAGAAATAAGACCTAAGAAAATAATCCAAATCAATATTATACGTTGTTTCCTGGAGATTATTTTAATGGGAAAAATCAAAACAAAATTCTAAATTTTAAACTTTCAGTAAAGAATCAAATCTAACCCTTATTCCCCAGGGCAATGCAAAAAGAGTGTCTTATTTAACAAATTCAATTTTTATTGGAAAACTGTTGAACATAAAAGAAAATCATTATTAAAATTTGAGGAAAAAAATAATCAAAATCAAGTGTTTACTGAGTCTAGATTACATTTTATTTTTCTGAATTTTCAAAATATCTAGCTACTTACACTGGGAATTAATTTCTTTAATATTCTGCATTAAATTGCTATGTGATTAATTTCTTATTTTATTTTTCCTTCTATTTCAACATTTGCCAAAATGTAAGAAATAATAAATAAAATTGTTTTGCATCTTCGATGTTTCACCGTTTATTTTATTTCTTCAATTATTTGCAGTTTTAAACTTTCTAACGGTAAACGGTTCTACAGAATTAATTTGAAATATCTGCAACCAATATTTCACCCTTAAACACTTCATCCCTTGTAGAAATATATTTTTTTAGCATAAATATTCAATATCTCTCCGATTTAAAAATTAATTTTCTTCTGAAATTATTATTTAAAAGATGTCCACATTTATTACACAAAAACCCATAAATATTGCGCATAACATAATCAAAAAAATCTAAGTTCAAACAAGTACTAAACTGAAGCATCTATGAATTAAAAGTTTGTCTACCATTTACTTTTTACAATCACCCCTTACTGTTTACCATCTTTATGACCACAGCAAGACCTTAAACATGAATATAGTAGCGGTGTTAACTATTAATTAAAATAACTCATAAGACGAGCAACGCTAACATACAAACACAAAGAACGGCCGTTACGAGCTCATAGAGAAAAAATAATCCAAAGATAAAATTCCTGAAAAACTGGTAATTTGATATCGGGCGCCTCCTGCCGTGCTATATTTCATCACATTATCTGATCACTTTACTCCCTTCGACAATTTTCCGACTGCCCATATACAAGTAAAAAACATTTATAATAATTACGAGAAACAATACGAGAGGCAAGTGAGTACTGTTTGACCGCTTGAATGAGTGATGAGTAAGTGAATAGAAGTCGGCAGAGCAACTACCGCACTAATATTCCCGAATGGTTAATGATTTATGAATTGCGTTTAATTGATTTTTTTCTTCAACTCTAGATGAACGGTTATATATGCGTCTTGAGCAGCCGAATCATAATAACAATAATGGCCTAATTGATGTTCAAGGGAAGCGTGTAATTAATGCCTCCACTATCCGTCATTCCAGTAGACGCTTCTTCAGAAAACTTTCAATTATGTCAAGCAGTCTGACCGCAGTCAGTCAATGTTTTACATGCTAAGAACACACCGTAGAGCAACACGACGGTAAGAAGGATCAGCTGAAGAGGTTACTCGCTCGCTTTTTAATGCCTAACTATGATAAATGCTTTTTAAATTAATCACTTTTACTATTCGAAAAAAAGATTCGGTGTATTATTACTTATACCTGTAAATTAAACGTAATCAAAGCAGAAAACAAACACAGCAAACTTGAGTGTATTATTAATTAAAAAAAAAATCATTAATCATTAATTGTATTTTGGTTAATTATTTATTAGTCTTCTGGAAAATAAAATTTAATGTTTTCGATTTAATATTAATTCTTATTCTTATTCAATGTAATGATTTTTAGCTGATTGAAAACAATTACTCAAAGAACAATTTCCAGGAGATAAAAAACTAATAAAATGTAAATAGTGCTCGGCCTGTGCAGCAAAGAGTTTTAAAAGTAATAATAATGCCTTTAAGGCTTGCAGACATCCTACACAGATCTTAATTGAATTGTCTGAATCACAGGGACCACCACCATTGATCAGTATTTATTCCCTAATCAACTGACTCGCTTGTTTATGTCCCGAAGAACGAAGAGCATGCAACTGAATAAACTACATAAATCGAATTTCATTGAAAGAGCCTCTGCAATTTCGGGCCACAAATAAATTTATCACATGCACACACACACACACACACATTATATAAAATGCACACAGCCGCACGCATTTGCGAAAAGGGCAAAAAGACGGCATGCCTTGGTGCACTGCTGACACACTCCTCGGCTCGCTCATCAACGCGAACTTAATTAAGACGTAACGTAATTTAATAGTCGATTTTATTGAATGGCCATTTTACGATTCGCGGCCGCTCAATTAATATCCACGAAGCCGATAAAGCAGTAAAAACCATCTCGCTAGCCCAAATTTTACGAGCTTATAAGGTCTTTTTTTTCTCTCTCTCTTTGTGTATGTAATATAAAAATGCTCCGTTTATGTTTGTATAGAGAACACGAATTAGTGTGGGTCAAAAAGGACCGACTTGTAGTCGAAATTTGAAATAGATTGTTTTTCGTCTTTATTTTACATGCGAAATTTTATTTTTCGCTTTTCGCATTTCGTCTAATTTATGTTAAGTGCTCGACAGGAATGTCTTAATTAATTAGCGAACCACATGCGGCGACCAATTAATTCCGAATTGATGAAAAAAATCGTTAAAATGGTTTTAGAAATACTGCGTAAATGGTATTCTGCACTCGAATGTTTATTTATAGGCTGCTTGGTTTCTAATTAATTTGCTGCAGTAAAAAACTGTTATTTATTTTGCGCAAAATAATATTTTGAAATTTAATTATTTCTATAAATCTCAGTTGAACTTTCTTACAAGATTTCTGAAATTTAAGATTATTAGTGGATATATATAAAATCACTAAAATAAGGATGATTTATTTAATAAAAATTAACTGATTTTAAAAAGCGTATTCTTAAACTGATGTAACTTATTCTAAAATATTTCAAACAAAAATTTTCACTTAAAATTAAAATGTTAGCATTGCAGAAAAAAAAAAAAAACGAAATTTATTTTGCGCAAAATTATATTTTGAAATTTAACTATGTCTATAAATCTCAATTAAACTTTCTTACAAGATTTCCGAAATTTCAGATAATTAGAGGACACTAAAATAAAGATGAATTAATTAAATAACATTTAACTGTTTTAAAAAAGTGCATTCTTAAACTGCTATAACTAGATATTATTTAAAAATATTTCAAACAAAAATTTTCAGTTAAAATTTAAATGTTAGCAATGCAACAGGGAAAAATGCTGGTGACACCAGAGGTTTGATTAATAGTTTTCCGAAACCATTATCACCGATTATCTATTCCTGGCGCAAATCAGTTGTCTTTTTACCTTCGCATGTAGGTAACGAGAAGTGTGAAAAATCTCTCCGGCAATATTTCATATAGAGGCAACAATCGAGGAAATAATACATATAAAGAGAGAGAATCGATATGCGACTTTGACACAGGATCGTTGCGACAAAAGATAGGAGGAACGCGTTTTTTTATGGAATGCCTATTTGGCTTCGTCCGTATATCGCTTGAAAAGAAAGAATCGGCCTTGACGAAAAATCCGCTAGATTTGAAACTAAGGTTGTTGTCGTTGAATGCGGTGGCCAGTGGCTATTATACACCCCATGGGGTTCGCTTGATAGCCGAACGGTTCTTCTTAACGTTTCTTTTTACTTTTCTCCCAACACAGAGCCGCGTAGCAATACGTATGTGCAAGTGTAGGATATGTGTGTGGAGGTAGCACGTACGATACAGTGTACGTTGGAAGAGTCAGTGGCCAGTTCTGCAGCGACAAATATTGCCATGATCAGGTCAAATTCGAAGAGCCGAAGTGCTTTTCTTGTCATCGATTGTGTAAAACCTGAAATATATAGATGTACGTGTATCGATTTTACGCATTCTCGACTTCTTTCGCTGCTTTCCTTTATTTTCTTTAAACTTTTAACAAAGCTTCTCTAAGTTATCTGACATAAATTCCTATTTCTACTTTTTTTTTTGAAGTGCAGTATTGATATCGATTTGTGAAGGTGATTTATGCAGTTTTCCTTCATAAATCTTGGAAATAATTGCAATTTGTCAATTGTAATTGTTTCCTTTGTTATTACTGAAAAGTATTCATATGAAAATGTAAAAATGCCACCCAAATTCAAAAATGAAATAGAAAAAACAAAGTTAAAAATTACTAATATTATAGAGGAGTTGAATTGAAGTTATTAGCGGTCTAATAACATTATAATGAATATAAAATTTGTGTCTAACATTAAGTTGTGAATCATCAAAACGCGATTTGTAAACATTTCAGCATGGAAAATTAGAATAAAAAATCCATTAATTTTATTCAAATAGAGAAAACTCCATCTGAGCGTCATTGTAAATTACACCAGCAACTTGTTATTAACGGACCCAAAAATATCTTAATTAAATTTTGTGAAAGCAAAACTATAATTCACGCAAATTGGTAATTTGATTGAGGTCATTAAACATTTCAAACAATTCGCCGAAATGCGTTTCGACTATAGTCACAGATAAGAAACTCGTGTACGTACGTACGGGTAATTTATTAAATGTTGCTAATTGCGCTTTTATTTAACGAATAACTTTTCGCAATGTTGCATCGCCGGGCAATGACAGACGACGGCACAACAACAGATGAGAAAAACGTTACTGGATAATTTTACATAACATCAACAGATCGTTACATGCTTGGCCAGCCGAGCTGAAAAAGAACGCTTTCCAGAGCTTAAACTTACAAGCAATTATTCCGACGAGTGCGTTACACACACACAACTTTTAAGCCGATCGTTTTAATTAACAATAATCGTCTTAATAGGGGAGTAAATTGACTAATAAGTTAAATAATATGTATACTATACTCGTAATATACGTATAGAGAATTTTAGACAAACATTGTCGAAAAAACAAGCGCTTAATTAAATATTTAAATTTACGCAGTGATATAAATAATAATAAATCATTTTCTCTTGCGCACCAAAAATTCTGGAAAATTAAGAAGGAATTTCCACAAAGCATACAAAGTTTTATCTATTGTTTTCGTGTCGACGATCCATTTTTGTATAAATATTAAGCTCATTTGCTACCTCATTCACTTTGAGTTTTACATTGAATAAGAAGCTTCAAATATGTATATTGTTAAGGTAATCGCAACTCTCTTTGTATTGTGCTGTGTTCAGCAGGTAAGTTTTGAAAATTTTAAAACTATACAGAAAATAATTTAACACAAAAATTTCAATTTGTTTTACCAGACTTCATTTGCTGCATCTATCAAATCTAAGTTACCTCCAGAAATTCAAGAACTTCTTAGAGATGTAGATATATTAGCCATCGAATTAGAAAGCGATATTGATACTATCGCTCTTCTACAAAAACATGATATGTCCATTGCCAAAAGCAACTCAAAAATGACGCTGAAACGTCTCCAAGGTGTTGTTAAAGCATCCAAAGGAACGTTGTGCGGACAAGTCGCCAGTTTGCAATTGAGCACCATCAAAGAAAAGGCCGACGACTTGAAATTGTGCAATGAAAAGAACTTGAAAAAATGCAAATCAGAACTTCATAGCTATCTCAAAGGAGTCAGCCACGAAGCTGTCTCCATCAGCACCTACTGTTCATTCATCAGTTTCACTACTGAAGATTACGAAATTTGTGTAGTCGGTGCTGTTGAAGGTCTTCGTAATAAGGTCGAAACCATTGATGCCAACATCAGAGAAAATCTTTTGGTTATCCAGAATAAGAGCAGGGAATGCGTCGAAGAAGTTACCACCGAATTGGAATTAAGCACCATTGAATTGGAACACAATTTGGATGTCTGCTTGAACCCACCAACAACTCCCGAACCTACCGAGGCCCCTAGCAGTGAAGAACCTTCCAACGAAGCCTCCAACTCCAACGAGGAACCCAATACCAGTGAAGCCAGCAACTCCAATGAAGAACCAAACACTAGCGAAGCACCCAACTCTGGTGAAGCTCCCAACAGTAGCGAAGCTCCCAATTCTGGAGAAGGAAGCAACGAACAGTCGTCCGAACCTTCTGGAAATACCGGCAGTAACGAACAAACATCCGAAGAGCCTTCCACTGGCAACAGCAACGAAGAACCCGCCCAAAGTAACGAAATTGGTAACTCTGGAGAGACCGGCAATGAAAATGGAAATGCTTCTGCTGAACAGCCCTCCAATGAAAATGGTAATGCCAGCAATGGTAATGATGAAGGTAATGCCAGCAATGGTAATGACGAAGAAGGTAATGCCAGCAATGGTAATGGTGAAGAAGGTAATGCCAGTAATGGTAATGATGGAGAAGGTAACGCCAGCAACGGTAATGATGAAGGAAATGCCAGCAATGGTAATGACCAGGAAGGAAGCAACTCTCCAGCCCAAAGTGGTGAGGGAGGTCTGTGAATCGCAATGCCTAGGAAATTGGTCCTCGACACATTGAGACATCTTCGGAATGTCTTTCGCTATATAATTGAATGTTATTTGTTGATTTTCTCTTTATTTAATAGTTACTTGTTGTTCTGATTGTTGTTTGCATTTAATAAATTTTGAGCATTATATTTAATAATTTAATTTAGTAATTTATTTAAATTATTAGATACATATAATTTAATTATGAGATGAAAAATAAATATTAATGTTTATAAATTACTCTCTGACTTATTTGTTTTGGTTGGGAAATATTTAAATAGTGTTACTGTTTTGCAGCAAAGTTTACGTTCAAGGATTTCAGATTTCCTGAAAAAATAAATTAAATAAGAAAATATTCTTTTCCTCTTTAGAATTTAATTCATAAACAATTTCAAAAATGTGTCTAATTTCAAGTCTACTACAAATTATTTCTATGAATAAATGAAAATAAGTTTGATTTCAAAATCTAGATTGCAATATCAAATTATGATTTATTCGACAAAAAAATTGCATTGCATGATACAAATAATTAATTTTGTTACATAATGCAACTACTGCTATTTCTTTAAAATATAATTTTGCCAATTTTTACTCTTTCCGATGTTGGAATTATTTTCCTTGGATAGTGGCGGCTGATTTTCAGATTTTACTGAATTTGCGAAATTTTATTTAAATCTTAAGTTAAAATACTTGAAACTTTATCTGAAATAATTATTTCTCTGTTACATTCATAAAACAAAAGGACTTTTATTTTTTTTTTACTATTTTTATTAGTATCATTTCACTGCAACAACGATCATTCAAAATTTTCCCCATTTTACATTACTGCGTCTTCCTGAGATTGATTTTCAAATTAAAATACCTACATATTCAAGACTTTGGTCAATTGAAGTACTTTGGGCTTACAATTAACGATTTGTTTTTTGTTTCTTTTTACTTTCAAACTATCTGAAAACAAAATGTAGAAAGAGAACTGAAAAGTTACTAAAGCAAAGAAGAAAAACATAAAAATTAAATTGCAAATTCTATATATTTTATAAATACGATACAATCAAATAAATTACTACAAATTAATGCATATATTCATTTAATAACAACAATCAACAATTAATTAACAACGGACCATTTCTTTAGTCAGGCACAAAGTAATAAGTCATCACTGGCATCTTCAATCTTATTCAGAAAATCCCCTTTAACTTGAGCAATACATTCATCAGACTTTGAATTGACGTCAGTGAGTCCCTTGCTGACTGCCTCGATGGGGTTGGCGGGATCTTCAGTGGTTGGTGCAGTGGCATCGGTCATGCACTGTAGGGGATCCAAAGAAGTTTTACACATCTTCTTGGCCATCTTAAAGGCTGCATATTGTTGTTTAACGCTGAGAGACTGCATGCGCATTTGCTGAATTTCGGTCTTCATTTCGCAAGGAGTGAATGCCGTCAAGAGCTCGTTTTCGATTTCGGTGGCTTTGGCTGAGGCGGCACTTCCACAGGGATCTGTAGGCGGCACCAAAGCTGCTGTGTTCTTGAGGGTATCCAGATGTGTTTTGATCTCGTTTTCAGCTACTTTGATTTTGTTCTTGATTACTGCTTGGTTCAAGCCCAACTGTTTGTTGATGGCGCCGATAGCCATTGGGCTTGGAGGAACGGATGGAGCTGCTGTTCCCGCTCCAAGACCGGACCATCCAGAAGCCCAACCGGCCCATCCTCCAGGTCCACCGAATCCTCCAGGTCCGCCGAATCCTCCAAATCCTCCGGGCTTAGCCCAAGCTACCTGTTTTTGAAAAATATTTGAGTATTGGATTAATTAAAGGTTTTTTCTTAATTACCTGGCAGATTATAAGGGCAATTAGTAGAACTCTCATTTTGTATATTGGCTAATTTAGATACTGAATTAAAAAGTTAGTCCCAAATGAATTGTACTCTAGTGAATGTCTTATTTTATATGCTTTCTACGAGATTGTTAATCATTCAATGTCTTCCAGAAAGTGCGCAAGAGATAAGATAACAATTGCTCTGGAAAATCCTAACGTTGGTGGAATTGTGAAAGCATAAACATTGACTCATAGCTTTTGCGTCTGTAGAAAACGTACAAAACTAGTGGAAAACAAAAATCTTATGAAATTTTAGGAAATCTAAATCTGCAGGATTAAAGCTTTAATAATCGTCTATAAAAGTAACTGCCGCATTATCATCTACATTATTACATTACCAAAATGAAAAGTGTAATCTTGCTTTTAGTTTGCCTGAATTTAAAGGTAAAATTCTTTTAAAATTTTAATTTTTACCTTAGAATTTAATTTAAGGCTTTTGCATTGCCTGTGGAAGACGAATGGTCATCAATATTCCAACAAGTGAATTGGGAGCGTCATTATACAAATGAACAAATTTCAGTGATCAATTATAAGACATCGGCGAAAATAGGCCAGTCAATTACATCGTTTGTATGGCAATTGGTTGGCATTAAAACTGAAGCCAAAAATTCCGATGCCGAATGTGCTGATGAAATAAAAAATGAAGTTGAAAGCATTTTCGGAGATGTTCATCAATTGAATCTTTGCAGAAATTATCCCGAAGTCAATGCTCTCAGAGCGACGCAAATGAACAAACTTGATCAGCAACTGACTGTTTTAGCAAGTGCCCAAGTGACTTGCAGAGAAGAACCAAATTACAAAGAATGTTACGACAAAGTTGCCACTTTGGTCCGCGCTGAATTACAAGTAATTCGTAATGAAACCCAAACCGAAGTAAAGGAAATCGAAAGTGTTTCCAACGAATGCATAAAGCGCACCAACGAAGAACTATTGGCTGAAGTAAAAGATGTGAGCCAGAATTGGATTAAATGTAAATAGGTTAAGTGCTCTTTCTGCTCGTTGTTCTCTGAAAATATAGTTTCTGTTATTGTTGCATATATTAACGTCTAATCAATCACCGGTTAACAGCTTTTTAGTGAGGTAGTTAAGTGGATGTAAATCACTCGCTCCTTAAGTGAAATAAAGCGCCTACTTATTAATTGCTCATTGTTGGAAATCGATATTAATCGCTCCTTTAATTTCCACCTCTGGACCGTTGGCGAGATAATTAGTAAGCGCGTCACGGATAGATAAATACTCCGACGCTTAGTGTGAGCTTATGCAAATTAGATTCTTTCTTGAGGGCGGACTAGCTTATTAGTTTAGAAAATGGATATTCATCTGATAAGATTAACCGTATCCTGGGTCAACCCTTTTTGGTAGTTTTAATTGCTTAGGAAGGATAATTAAACATTTTTTTATTGCAGCTTTTAATTTTTGTTGTTAATATTTTATTACTTTTGTAGATTTTGTTTTATTTGTGAAAGAAATATTTTTTTTTTAATTGCGACTTTGGTTTCTTTATAACTATCCTAATCTTAAATTTTGTTAAATTACACTATAGGTAATTAACAGATAAGATAATGAGTACTGAAAATTTATTTGCTTTTTAATAAACAGCATATAAATGTGAATTTTTAAGGTAGTTTTGAAAGACATATTAAATTTTCATAAAGCTGTCGCTTAAAAACGAAAGGTTTAATTTAATTAAGAGATAAAATCGCCAAAGTCGTCAAATTATCATTAAACGGTGGCCTCCGACAGCTTTTGGGGAATTATACGCTTTTCTTTTATTCGTATTTTTTGGTCGTCACTGCGATCCCACGTGGAGAGAGCTGAGTGAATTTTATTAGACTGGAGAGAAATTAGAATACCAGGAAGCCTTTAAATATAATTGCTTAATTTATGTTGGTATATTTTAGAGTCGTTTATAAATCTACATATTTTTCTTCAGCTTAAAAAGCTGGCATAAATAACCAAGTAAAAATTATGAAAGCCACCCCTAAAGTTTAACGATTACAAACCCACCAAATTATTGCTTGTAAATCTTAAAAACATATTTTTTTTTTCTCAAAAGGTGTACTTTTTGGTGATGTCAAATTTCGCTAAAGTTGTTGCTACGTGTAAATATTATTATGTGAGATAAGAAGCCATTGTGAGTTTTGCACGAATTTCATTAAAAGAACAATAAATCAGGTTTAAAGAGGACGTAATTTATTGGGCTGTTTTTTTACCGTTGATTTTATTATTTTATTTAAGCAGCGTTTTCGTAATTAAAGAAAACTCCGTCCACACAATATATTATGACGTTTATTATGAAAACTCAAAGCGCGATCGCTGCTTTAATTATAATCGCGACTAATCCTTAAGCCTGACAAATCGAAACGAATCAGCGGGAGCTCGTTTCTTTGCTACCGCCTTCGGTTAATTATTCCCCCGGCGCATTTGTTAAATTTCTTTATCACCAGTGGAGCTTTCACCAATTAGAACTACACAAAAATGACATGCCACACATATCTACAAAATCATTGCTTAATTTCCGACTTTTTACAGAAAATCCTCTACCTTACCTAATTAACGTCTAATTTTTAAGATTTATGTCTAATTAGCGAAATTTATAAGCGACCTTTCATTTTGTACCACATTGATATAGTATAAAAATATACGGTGGTTAGTTAACAAACCGAAAGAACCAACATAAAAACACGAATCGAAAATTCCAATTATTTGCTTTTACAAGATGCCTCTCTTGTTCTTCATCTGGTGGTGATCAACATGATCGAGAGTGCGATTGCGATCAGCTTTTTGACATTTATCTTCGACCAGCATCTCTTTCTGATTTTTACTTTTTTTCGTTTGTCTCGTTGTTTGCGTCGTTTTGCTAACGAGATCCTTCTTGAACAATGTCCCTTTGCCAGGCTTTATATTAAATTATTTATTAAACACTTTCGCGGACCTCACAAACGAGTTTAGCAATAAAACATCCTGATTGAAGTGAAAAAAAAAGGAAAAAATTGACCCATATTATTAATGTTTTCGAGCGCAGTTTTTTGGTTTCCACAAATGCGCTCAGTCTGCGATGGTAATTCGATCTGCGCGTAATGCAGTTGCAGGTGATTTTGTCGGCAAAACCACAAAAATGATGAAAGCGATACGCGTGAAATTTTTAAATCACTTTTTACAAGTCTCGACTTAATTTAGCGTTAATCGGCCTTGCCCGTTTTAGTTTCAATTTGCTAAGTCTAATGGATTATTAACACGTATGGTCATCTGGACAAGTTTTTTCTATAAGTTCTTCAATATCCTGCAAAATGTCCTAAATATACAGGGCTTCCCTATAAAATACTCTTACAATTACATTAAAAAAATCATTTCCTTAATGTTTCTAATAATTTACTATTATTTTTATTTATTTTATTTTATTTGTTAGAAAGAAAAACCTTTTCATCGAGTAAATCTTAGGCAAGTTAAACCAGATTGATCCAAAAGGATTTATTTATTAATTTACATCGAAATTTGTTATTTTAATTTGTATAGTAATTAAATTTCTTTATACTGGTTGAATTTATAGGAGAAAATTATCTTTTTCTGTTAAAAAAATAATGCTACAATTAAAAGCTAATATAAAAAATTAAAATTTAATAAATAGTCCAATTAATGTAAAATTATCAATGACTATATTATATTCAATTAAATGCGAAATTCTTTATCGGGCATACATCATCTTGCCAAAGGAAAACAAATTATTAATATAATTTGCAAGCAATAGTTATTTCTTTAAAATATTAATTGGTATTATTTTTTTCCATACTAAGTTATCAACATCATTTTAAGTCAAGCATTGAAATTTAAAATAAATCAATCGTTGAATTTACAAAATAGGATATTTTTTAATTTGTAGATTTCAATTTACCATAACACAATTAAAACACATTTAAAGTCGAAATTAAAATTTAAATTACTTTGTAACCAATGTCTTGTTTTTATTAATGTAGAATTTATTTAAATAAAGAATATAGTTTTATTAAAAACAAAAATTAAAAAAACTTAAGCATCTAGGATTATGCAAAACATAAGCTAAGCTTCATTAGACTAATCCAAAGAATCGATAGGCTGAAGGAAGTCCCTTTCAAGCTTCCAATATATTGAACTTATAAAATGCATATAACTCGCAGCGATATATTGAAATCGATCGATATCCGATGATTATGGATTTCACAGTCGGCTCTCGCAGCAATTATGTTAATGTCACCCTTCGCGTGCAACCCGGTAGCAAAAGGATTTTTACCGTTCGCGCGCGCGTCCATCTCTTCACATACATCGCGCACCATCGTATAAAAACACATTACACATACGCATGTGGTGAAAGCCGCCGGTGAGCATTTATGAAATGCTAAAATGCTAAAATATCGTAGCGGTAACGCACCGACAAAGAAGCGGAATGATAACTGATACTCCATAGCTAAAATGTCAATAATCGTAATAACAACACAAAGAGCAACAAGTCCTTGGGACCCACACACTCTGCCCAAAACGACTCAATCAGAAAATATAAGGGTTGCATTTTTTTTAACGCTGTTGGCTTTGATGAAAAGAATCAACCCTTGGATATGTGTGGCATTTTGCAAAATCATACGAATTCATTAGAGCGATGGATGCAAAACAATGGCAGCGAGAACGTATAATTGATAGCTAAACACTGACAAATCTTTGATGCGTGCAATGACTGCGCTGAAACGCAACAAAAGACACGAATGTTATCTTCCGATTCTGATGTAAATTTTTGAGAGCAGTGCATTCTATATGTGATCTCAGATATCTGTGTGCATGTGATGCACTTCGTCGGATCCATCTCTGAGGTTTTAATATCGACCCTTTTTTCTATAAGAAATTCATTAAAAATCCGAGCTAACGAATTTATTCACCCTTACAAGTACGGGTGGTTGTTTTATGTAGGTAGTACCTACTACTACTTGCAGTGTTCGTTTTTTTTTTTTCATTCTCTCTGCTTTTCTGTCGTCCTTACTCTCCTTGTTTGGCGGTGGTGAGTGGAGTGCATTTGGAGGGAGTCCGGTTGCAGCTGCCGACACCTGGAATCAAATAAAACTTTTCCCCGGGTGCACCCTCCGAGCCAGCGTCTCGTTTGGCGCGAGCGACCGGCCATTAAACGACGAACGGTAATTATCATTTCTTTCGAATTACATTGTTTTTTTTTCAAAGCTGTTTAAAGATCAGGATCTTTACTTATAATGGAAACGTAATTTTTACAAAACATTATTTGATTAATATTTTATTAAATGAATAAACAATTTCTTTTGGCATTTGTTTATTTTAATAGTTTTTAGCGGTTTCTTTCTATAAAATACCGGGCCTTATATTGAGACGATCAATTTGTATTGGGAAAATTTTAATTTTCTTTTGTAATGTTTGTATATCGATGAAAACAGCAACCCCAATTTATTTTCAATTATACTGGATACTTTATTTCAGAAATATTTTCCAAATTTGTTCAGTTTTTAAATAAAATTCTTTTGTTTTTAGAATCTATTTTTTAAAAGTTTTTTTATTAATGTTTGTTTTACTATCAATTAAAGTATATCAATATAATTAAGTTTGTTTTTTGGGTACAAATCAGCATAACAAATTGGTTTTCTGAAAAAAGATTTTAAATTCTATTGGTTTTGCCACATGGTATTTCTTGATGTTTCTCTTAGTCTTTTTATTTTATGATACCTGATGAAAATATGTCCGTAATTTTGCTAAGCCCGTAATACCGCTTGTTTTATGCTGCTCTGATGAAGAGAAGATATTGACAAATATCGAAACGTTAGCCAATAGCGAATAAGTTCGAATAAGTTGATTAGTCTAAACCTACGCCAAAGTCTTATAAAAATAGAGAGACTTCTAATAAACAATAATTAATTATAATTAAACTTAAATATTAAGTAATTATAATAAAAACTTTTTTTATGATTGACAAATTTTATTATTTTCCAATATTCAATCTACTTTTATTAGAAATTCAATTTTTTAAACATATTAAATGATTTATTACTATTTTTTAATACTAATTATTATTAATTTTATTGGGTGTATAAACAGTTGATTAATTTTCTTCTTTAATATTTATTAATATACTTTATAACACTTTATAAATTAATAAAAATTATAATCGCTTAAGTAATTTTTCCAGAACCGAAGGAAATTTTACAGTTAGGTGTGCACGATGGTTTTTCGAATATCATATACTGCAGCACTTTGCATCAAAGTGTTAAAAAACGCATTAAAAACAATGAAAAGAGGTGTTTCTCCTTACACCTATAACTGTTTTTAATAACACTCTCTGCACCTTCACTTCGACGAGCATCCTTACTTGTTGTTGGCACGCCGCTTTGCATGATTTTGCACCATAAAACGGCATTAAATCCACGTAAAATAGAAAGGATGCGATCGCAAACCCAAACCCGAAACGTAAATACTAAAAAATAAACTATCATTATAATGAATAGCGCGAGCACAAAGGCTCATAAGGCACAATAGAAAGAGGTGCACGTCTGCAAAATGAACGCAACGACAAAGCGTCTAAACCACCCCTAATCCAACAAGTATAACTTGAAACACACATGCATCCCTTCGTCCTCCGCCCTCCGCCATATAATACACGCATTATAATATAACCGGCACGCTTCTCGATTCATTCTTTAGGGCCGAACTACACATACTCGAATTAATTATATTTCACTATATCATCATAAGCATAATAATGAGAAATAGAAAAGAAGAACTGGCAAGTTCTGCTCTTGCAGCACATTTAGGGGAAACAAGTCTCCGGACAATGTACGACAAATACTTTTAGACAATCGGTGGAAAAAGTAGAGGCTTTGCATTTAATCCGTCAAACCACTTAATACTTTCGACAAATACCGCAATTTCTTTAGGGACCCAAATCTCGAAGCAAATGCATTTGTTGAATTGTTGAATTAGAGAGGAGAAGAAAAAAATAATGAATTTCACGTGCAGCATCAAATCAGGTTCCAATCAATGCATTTGTTAGTGTGCTGCAATGGGGGTTGTAAAACAAGTCTCGTTCCGCCCCACGTCGCATACATTCAGATCTACTCGTTGTGTGCCTGTGCTGGGCATTTATAATGGAAGTCGCCCTCGTATTACAATAATTATATACGTGGAGAGGAAACGCGTAAAAATTTTTAGCTTCAGAGGGGGTGCGAATCGCACGTGCACACGTGCCTACGTACACTGGCATACCTTCATATTTTGTTGTTTTTTTTTTTTAGTGCTACTACTGCTACTTTACGACAAATAATAAAGAACGATATACGAATACAAGTATTAACGGGGAGCATAAATTTGCCTATTATTTAAAACTGGTGGCAGTGAATTAAAAATCGGATTTAGTGCACTTTTTATTTCACGCACGTGTGCTTCCTACTTTTTTCTCTTCTTTTTTTTTTTTGTTGATGTACATATAAATAGGATTTTTGCGTTTATTTCGATATAGGTGTGAGGGTGAATTAACGGCCACTTTTTTTAAAAATTGTTTTTGAATGTCATCTATCGTGATAGGTAGTAAAGATTTTTTTAAATTCAAAATTTAATGTTTTTCTTGGAAATTTTTAAAACAATTTCACTGTTTTTGTTTTTGATATTGAATTTGTATTTTTTTTATAATTGATAGTGTTAAAAATAAAATTGATGACAAAAATTTGAAAAATTCGGCATTTTCTTAATTAAAAAGTATCTTCTTTGAAATTCTTTAGATTTTGTGGAAACACTAAAGCAAACTTTGATCCAAAATATATGATTTTCCTTAATCAGTGGCAAAGAAGGCACTAAAATTTCACATTCGGAATCCATGTGCAAAAATCGTGTTGAGCGGTGTTATTTATTACGCCTGTAATTAAAATATTGATTGCGATAATGAATGAGAACTTAAATATTTCTTTGTTTTTATTTCGATAATTATTTTTCGTTAATAATTACGGATCTTAAAAATTTTGCAACAAGCGCTTAAACATAAAGTAGTATTTTAAAAAGTAAGTACAAAACCGAAGTATAAATACATGAGCGGCACTCGAAGTGCAAATTGCAAATTGATTATTATTTTTGGAAGTTTTGCGCAGCTCTCGTTACCATTGCCCATCATTATAACACCTCGCTCTTTACTTATAGGCTCGTTTTCTCATATTGGCGCGAATTTTTTTGCACCCGACTCTTGCGATATTATTATTAGCGCGAAATGATTACACACGGCGGTGCAAACGAGGTGTCGGTAACAAGGTGCACACCGCTAATTTTTCATAATTACCGCCAGTTACTTGCACTTAATGCTCGAGCTTACTTAATATCGGGTGCTGAAAAGCATATTTCGGTTGGCAATTTTCAGATGCGCCATTCGATCTCAAACAAATTGCGCAATTAAAGCTGCGAACTGCGAGCTTCTCGCCGCTTCTGCTTCGAGCTTCTTTTTTGTAATGATGATTAAAGGCAAAAAAACACAACAGGTAAGCGGACCGTTATGTCTAAACCCTCCATTACGGGCACAAATTAATTAATTGATTAATTTAAGCCGATTTCCGCGAGTCCTTAATACCTCCTGATTAATGTGTATTGGTTTTCGCGCGACTTAAGTGCCGCTAATAACTTCGCGACGCATTCAAATAAAGAATTTTTCTTCGAATTTTATTGTACAATATATTTTTTGAAGTTTTTTTGTTTATAAGAATATAAAAGAAACAAATTGATGCAGCTGCTTTTCGATGTTGTTTTTGACTTTAATTGGGTGCTACTTGTAATAAAATCCGATCGATGTTCTTAAGGGTTTCTTTTTTATTGCGGATAATAAAATAATAATAATTTTGTCTCTTGGTTGATGTACGTGGCTGTGTGTGTGTGTGTGTATGTGTGTTAGTCTTTAGAACGCATTTTATTTATTACGAAAATGAAATATTCGGCCTAATGCGCCGGTCTAAATTAATTTTCGGTTGCGTGGCCTTTTTCAGTTTACTTTTTACATTAGTTTCGCTTAGACTTTGACGATTTTCGGAAGCCGAATGTATTAACGTTGCCCTCCCAAGTCGAAAGGCAGAGGATTAAACGCCCATCGTAATTTTTCATTGCCAAAAGTTCACTTTGTTTTAGTTACTTTTTGTGTTTGTTTAATAACCTTCAAGTAGTTTCTACTGTATTTCATTCTATTTTAATTAAGCTTAACATTAATACTGCATCAAAGTGTAACCATAATTTAGACAATTTTAATTCGTTTGTAATTTTGTAAGGTTTATTTTATTTTAAGCTGTTAAATTAAATTTTTAATTAAAAAGAGTTTATTGAATTTTAAAGTAAATTAAATTGTTTATTTTGTGCAATTTCTAATAAGTTTTCCCTTTCTTATTAACTATTGCATTAATTTTCCGATTTTAATAGACTGGTTATTATTTTAAGTTTTATTATTCACTATTAAATACTATTAGAAAGATGTAAAATCTAATTTATCTTTATCACAGTGTTAGATGCGTGGTCAGATGCAAAAGTACAGATTGAATTATTAGTAAATTTTTAATAATTACTAATACAAACAGTAAAAATAGAAATGTTTCTACTGCTTAAATAAGAGTTTTATCTGTATTTATAGTGGAAAAATAACTTTGGCAAAAAGTACTCTTATAAATTATATCTTTAAAATAAAAGTATTGCATAAATTCCAATAATTTTTCTGACCGTTAATATTAATTAATTGGTCTTTGATAATTTGCCATATTTTTTTTTACCGATTATTTAATTTTGTATTGGGTAATTATCAATTTAATATTAATTATTAAAAAAAATAAAATTCAAAAATTAAATAAAAAATTGAATCGATTTTTTAAATTATATCTAAATTGTGGCAGTATCCTTTTAATCATAATATTTTTAATATTAATATTAATTAATTATTACAGTAGAATAATATATTTATCATATACTATTTTTCTGGAACTTTAAAAATTATTGTGTTGATATTATGCTCGGAGAGTTGGTTGGTAGACTGTTATCAAAAAGAACGGCTAGACGAGCTTAACGGTGTAAAACAGATTCTTTATTCTTTGCTAACGTTTCGGCATTCATCTATGCCTTCATCAGAGCTTTAAACTTTAAACTTTATAAGCTCTGATGAAGGCATTGATGAATGCCGAAACGTTAGCAAAGAATAAAGAATCTGTTTTACACCGTTAAGCTCGTCTAGCCGTTCTTTTTGATAACA
>JASKGO010000154.1:0-10399 GCA_030556065.1 Holobus sp. GC000080
TGAAAAGTATTTTTTAAATTTTAAAGTAAAAGTAAAATTCATACAAAAGTAATTGATTAACTACAGTTATAAACGAAGTAAAAATTAATTAGCAATTGCAATATTTATTGCAAAAATAACTCATAAAAATATAACGAGAAATATGAAACAACATTTAATTAAGGAAAACATTATAATTTATCTCTTTTCTGTCGTATATTGCAGCGACTTCATTTAACAAATGTGTAACATTTTAAATTAAATGAATAAAACTAATATTTTGTTAAACACAAAAATCATTTTGTTAAATATTTTTGAAAATCAGTAATCATTAAACTTTAAAAATCATAATCTTTTTACTCTGTACTGAATAAGTTACTTGTTACAAAATAAAGAAAAGCAATAAAAATAAAATAATTAATAAAATCATTGCATAAGGCTTGTTAAAAGTAAAAAAAAAAAAAAGTTTATTGCTAATCGCTCCTTAAAATTAACATAATACAAAATGCATGCTAAAATATATAATTGAACATAAAATAAAGCTTTAAATCATTTTTCACATTCGTCTTTATAGGGAAAAGTTTGCAAAACTTCATTAATGTTAATTTATCTAATGAATAACCAAAGCTTTTAAACTATTCGCAATATTACAATAGCAAATTGAGTGGATTAAGTAAGTTTTGAAGAGAGGAAAAAATGCCGATGGATCGAAGAGGAAAAAACGTATTTGTTAAGGCGTCAAAGTGAAAAACTAACAAAGCTTATATGTAGGCTGCTTTCCTAATTAGTTTTATTGCTAAATAAATTATACATTACAATGGTATAATTTAAGTATAACTATACGGAAAGCTTTGCAATTAGACAACCAATTTAAACGTGTGTGCATATTCTAAACGCATTGTCTATAATCGCTTTGAAATTTTCTAATTATATCAGCCAAATTAACTGCTTCGTTTTTATTGGTATCTGTAGTGGTTTTTATTAAGTAATGGAAAAATTGGTTATTGGTTATATAAAAAATGGTAAAGATCACTGTTGCTTATTGTATAACTGCCTAATTTTAAAATGCAATTCGTGACACACAAAACTACTTTTCAGAAATTTGGGATTTTAAATATTCTTCTAGTATTTTGTTATTTGGAATTACAAAATTTATTAAATTTTAATTGCAATTGCAATTTTTTTTTGACGTCATAATTAATAATTTTATTTCTTTTATTTTTGAAGTAAATACTATAAAATTGCTTTACTTTTACATTAATTAATCAGTTTATTTTATAACATAATTATTAAATGCAGAAATGCGTATAATGTTTTATGATTTAATTGTTTTACTTGATTAATTTACATATTTAAACAAAGTTTAATACCGTTTCATTATTGTTTGCTATATCCAAAGTAACCCGCTTATTGGCAGCATTATTAATCTACTGGCAAATTTATATTTCTTCAAGAAATTATTAATTACAGTTTAATTTATTTATTATAAATTACTTTAATTATTTCTTAAGAAACCACTTTGTTCATTTTAGCAAAAAACAAATAATTTTAGTTTCAAAATTAATAATTATTATTTAATATTAAATAATAAAGACTTAAAATAAAAACCACAAATAAAATAAAGTTTAATTATAATATAAAAAAGTAGTAGAAATAATAATAATAAGTGCAAGTTAATTTGAAATATAACATAATCTTTTGTATTCAAATGTGTCTGTATGTGCTAGTTAGTTAATGCTTTGTATAAGAATATTTTCGCTTTCGATGACCTGGTTTCTGTTACATCTAGAAAGCGTACAATATTTACGTTCCATCTACAATCACTGTGTCATGAAACTAATATATGTGTGGTACTGGCTGTGCACAAGTACGCAAGCTTATTATCCTTCCTTTTGCAAGTTAAATTTACTATCGATGATGGCCCAAAATGACATCGTCCATTCATTACCTTCTCAAACAGTTCGATACTTTTACAAATACAAAGTAAAGATGTCCTCTTATGCTTTATTTAGATACTTGTATTTTATTTTTTATTTACACAATTTGGTACTTTTTACTTACCGAAACAAGTTAAAACCTATCGTTAATTAGTTTCTTAAACACACAATAGAACATAAAAGCGTGAAAAGATTTTTGAGGATGCGGAAAACGGAAAGTGTGCAAAGCAAACTGCAAACTGTTTTCATCACTTCCGCTCGCTCGCTATTATTTAATATAGCTCTCTGCAAAATTTGCTTTTTTTGTTTTTTCCTTGTTTTTTTTTGTATTCTTCTTGAAACTTTTTTTATATACTAAATTTCAGGTACAATCTTTTGGCAAGTTGATTAATTATTAATTATTAAAAAACGAAGCCAAAAATCGTTGATAAATTACATATAAAATGAATAAATTTTTAACATAAAATTACAATTAATTTATTTTTTTACCATTACAGCAACAAACTTTTCAATATGACTTTTTGACATAATGTAGCTCAAAAAAATTAATTACTTACAATTAAATAATTTCAATAAAAATAAAACAATGGGAAACTGATAAGTTTTTAGAAAATTTAAGGATCGGACATTAGAAAAGAAATTTGACTAAAAAAAGAAGCAAATTTCGATTTTAATGAAAAGTTAAAGAAATAATTCATAATTTTTCTTTTAAAACCACAAAAAATACAACTAAATAATTTCAATATAAATAAATCAAAAGAACTGATATAATTAATGACTTATGAGGAAATAGAATGAACGGAAATGTGTATAATTAAATTTGAAATAAAAAGAAGCAGATTTTCTTTCTTATTAAGTATAAAGCTAAGAGAAAACGTTTTCCAAAAAGGCATAAATTATAATTGTATTACCCATTTTCATTAGAAAGAACCTAAAAAAGCTAAACAATTTTGCGTATGCGTGCGCTTATATAACGGATTTCGTAAACGGTTAACTGCTTTTTTCGTTGTTTTCGTCGTTTACGACTCCGAAACAGAACAAACACAGAGAGACTTCTTGAATTATAAATTCCACTTTTCCTCTCATCATCATCAACATCATCATAATAAGCATTGTTTCAAGAGTTCCATGCTACGGTGAAAAAGTATGCTCTAGTTATTTCGTTCTGTGTTATGTAAAAAGTTAAATTCATGTGAATTTCAGCGTCACAGTTGCAATAGAATTACAATTAAAGTTATTAGGTAATGGCTCAGTTTTTCGTTTGTCTTTTTACTTTCTGTGTAGCCACTTTGTCTGATATACAATGGATTTCTTCTTAAATTTTTATTTACTTCTTCAATGATATAGATTTTTTGTCACCAAGCAAATTTATATTTGTTGTTAACTAAATATACTGACAATCTAATTCCATTATTTACCAGACTTGACCTATCTCAACCTATTAAATTGTTATTTGACCCAGAGCCAAATGAATAATGTTAATCGCACACAAAAAAAAGTAATAATAATTTTGCGTCAAACAAACTGATTCATTTTTTTATTATGCTTTTCTGCTAATAAACTGATTTGACATAACACAAAATGTACGCTACGGTTTTACCCTTTTTGTTGATATAATATCAAAAAGTGTTTGTTCATTTTATGATATTTGGGTGGAAAATGTTAAAAACAAAATCTGAATTATTTAATTGTTTTGCACGGAAAAGTGCATTTTTTTATAATATAAATAAAATATAAATTTCTTAGAAAATAAGAAAACATTTAAATTAATTGTCGTCTCAGTTTGTTATTTTATTTTTTAACAAATTAAAGAAAATATTTATGGAGTGACCAAATAAATTGAATGCTATTTTTAATATTTCACTTATGAGTTATGGCACAAAACAATGAAAGTAATTATCAAATTTAATTATAATTGATAATAATTGCCATTGCAAAACAAATCTTACAATATTATGATTTTTAACTAACGAATTACTTTACACAATAAAACTGTGCTTATTAACATCAATCCAAGAAATTTTCAACTTTAAACTTCAACAAAAGAGATCATAAATAAGACATAATAAAAAGATTACGTAATTTTGGAATTGAATCACTATTACTTCTTCTTCAAATCAATTTCAGGAGAATTTTGCTAATAAAAATCGAGTAAATAAAGAAAAATGAAATAATTTTATTCAGGACAATTCTAACTAAGCAAAAAGCAATAAATTTATGCCAGCACTAATAAAACATTCATCAACTAATAATAAAAATAAGATTACAATCGCCTTTACAAACGTATTAACATCCACGACATAAATATTAATGACAAAAAAATAAATAAAACGTTATGCAATGGCTTGTCTTGAGCCGTTAAAAAATATCTTAGTCCTTTGTGTGACAGTGGCGCCCGAACATCCTTTCTGCTTGATGAATAAGTGACATTCATTTATCGGCGTTAAGAAATAGAAATCGAAAGTTTTTAAGAGTGTTTTTTTTTCTGTCTTCACATTGATTGGGCGTCAAAACACCAGTAACGGTCTCATAATAGGCATTTAATTAACGGCGCTTTTTTCTACTGAAATGTCTGCAGCGGCAGCAGCAGAAAAGTGGGTCCGCTATAAAATGAATTTTGTTATTGTCACGGTTCGCAGATCATCTAGTGGGATTAATTTTAAAGATTGCTGCTAGACAAGGAAAATCACGACGCACGATAAAATATCGTGTGCTCGTTTGTTCTTGTCGTTTTGTTCGCTCATTATTATTTGCTGCTATGATCTCTCGGCTGTGTGTCTCTCCGTGTCTGTATGTCTGTATGTCTGCAGCCTGCAGCCTGCAGCAGCAGCAGCAGCAAAGAGAGTCGAATAAGGACGGCGTGGTAATAGAAAAGCAGCGAATTGTGGACACACTTAGCAAATGAAGTGTGAAGCACTGAAGTAGTAGTTCACTTTTTGAGTTACATAAGTGCCCACGATCTCTTCGGCGCTCGTTTTCCGTTTCCAAGGCTATACGCTTTAATTCAAATTCGGACGCTTTTTTATTTTTTCGTTGCTTGATTTTTCAAAAAGCTCGCTGCGTGTATCGTTAAAATTATTTTATATAGTTTTGGTTTTCGTAATTCTCGTAGTTGGGAGAAGATATTTGCAGTCTTGTAATATTGTTAGTTTATTACGTTTACCGTTTCTTTGTTTTTGTTTTGTTACACTTTTATTGATAGATGTGTGTATTGGTGTGTCTTGGAATAAATAATTTATAATAAATACTGTTTATTTATAGACGGTATACAAGGATGTTTGAAAATTTTATTTATTTAATGGTTTTTGTTTTTTGTTTATATATTTTTAAATTTTAATGGTATTGAATACCATGGGGCCATCGACACAACGGCCCAATTAGTCGATTTTTCTACTTTTTTTTTTTTTTTGCTGTTGCTTTTGCTGTTGCAACTTAGGAATTTGTTTTTATTTTTCATATTTGGGGTTGCAAATGAAAAGGCTGTTCACTTTGATAAGAATTAAAGAATGTAAAATTGAATACATGGTAAAATTATTAATAATCATTTTATTTCATTAAATAATTCACAAAAAAAAGTTTGTGATTAAAATTTAAATATTTGAATTAAACGTATAACAATAAAAAATATAAACAAAGTTTAATTAAAGTCACTTAATATTTACCTAAGAAAAGCTTCAAAAAATGTACTCGGGTCTTAATTTAATTATATTTAATACCTTTAAAATTATGTTATTTCTTGTTCAGAAAATCCATGGAGGTCGATAGCCCTGTACCCCATCACATATTTTTTTTAATAATAATAATAATAATAGTTAAACGACAAAAATCTGATACAAAGAAAATTATTTTTATTAATCCAATGAACCTGCCTTTATCAGACAGTTCAAAAAAATAGAATTGATTCTAGCTGCCTCCATTAAAAAGAATAAGAATCCAATCCCAACTTTATATCATGTATTCTCTAATATACCCGAATCGTCAACAATACTAACAAAAAGAAGAAATTTTCAGTAAAAACAGTAATAAAAATGAAATAATTAATAATTGTAATTCTTGGCCGAAGAACCGATGGTCGGTAAAAATTTAAAATTTTTAATAAATCAAGTATTTTAGTAACACTATATAAAAAAAAGTATTTTCAGATCAAATTATGCCATTGGATAATACCGGTATTACACACAATAATTTAATTAATTCAATTAGATCTGATTAATTAATAATTCAACCATCAAAATTGACCCAAAAATTATTAAAATCCTTTCAAAGAATTTAATAGTATACTTTTGAAAAATATATTTAATAAGATGTTACAATTTTTTATTAATTGTTTAAACGGGATTTAAAAATCATGGAATCCAAAATCATAAAAATAATAAATTCTAAAAGCAACTTATTAGAAACAAAAAACAATAAATTAAAAGATTATCCTGTATAGTAATCTTAAGCGACTCCTTTATGAATTAATATACTAGATACTGGACGCCCTTGACAATTTTTTCTATTTTCTTGGACGTCTATAAGGAAATACAAATCGAACGGACGTCAGGAGCGAACAATATTGCATTCTTTTCTTCAGATGCATCCCACAAAGAGTTTTGTACAATAATAATTACAACCATTAATCAATTAATAATGCATCATTCGCTTCCTTATTCAGCAACAGTTTGCAACAATTAAAAAAAGAAAAAAAAAAAGCAAGAACTAGCAAACTAAGAAAATTCAAACAAATTTAGAAATAGATACAAATTTTCTATAAATCTCCCAGGAAAAAAATGTACTGAGTGGATAAAAAAACTATAAGCTAAAAATAAGGAACAGTTTAGTGAAAACACATACATTAGATGAGTTTATTTTGCTTTTTTTTTAGATATGCATGTGCGAATCGTGACCTATCCTTTAGGATTTGCCTGTTAGGATAGGACAGTTTTGCAGGTATTCTGTTTTTGCGCGTTCATAATTGGCAAGCTACCAATGGGCAAAATTGCGTCACATCGATAGCAACGCGAACTTTTTTTCAGTTTGCAAATTTCGCGAATACATTTACAGGTGCTTTGTGTCTCTTTCGAATTGCCTATCGCATTGCCTATGCAATTTACATGCAATTAGTGTGCGAATAAAGGTAAGGTAAGTTTAAAAATTGTTTATTATTTATAGCGTTTATTGTAGCGCTAATTAAAAAGCGTTTTTGTCGGTCTAGGCGTCTAAGGTAGCAGACAGGATAATTGCTTTATGGTGATCATTTTGTCGGCATAACAAATGTTGTATTTTTTTTTGTTAGTGAAATTATTACTAACATTTATTTTCCCCTGGCTTAATTTCGCGATAACAAATTTTATATCTCTGCCCTGCACCGTTTGATAAGAGAGTCCTTGACATTGATCTATTAAATCCGCACTTGTTTTTCAAAGGTCATAAATTTACCTGTATATTTATTTTTAGGGAATGTTTAAATTTAAATTTTATTTTCAACGATTATTTAAGTTATAATTTTATTTTTATTAAAAATCACGTAATAAGTGATTGTTTTAAAATTCAATTGTTTCTCATATTTGCGTTTTAAAACAAACACTTTAAAATTAAATTAAATTATTTGAGATACATTGAAAGCTCCAAGTTTGAATTTGGAACGAAAAGTAAAACAATTTACTTGGCTAAAATTTATTATTCATAAAACAAAATTAAGTATTACATAAAATATTTTATATTTAGTTATTGTGTTTTTCATTTTAAGTAACATTTTCCAAAGAAAAATTATCAATTCAATAATTTCTATTTTTAATTCTATTTAAATATTTTCCAAAAGTTTGTATAAATAAATCATTCAAAGATAACTTCTCAAATCTAATGATTTAAAAAAAAAAATTATTTAAGAATGCATTAGTTCCAAATAAAATAAAGATGGCCTAGAATTTATCAAATAACATTTTTGAAAAATTGAAAATATAAAAATTACTTTATTTATAATAAAAAAAGTCCTTAATGTTGGCTGAAATGGGTAATTTGAAGCCACTTTGATTTTTTAATATCTATTTAAGAACTGTTTAAGATCCATTTTTAATTGGCATTTTCAAAAATTTAGTATACATATTTTTTTAAAGAAGACAGTAGTTGCTCTATTTATTGACAAAACTAAAAAAAGAAATTATGAATTAAATAGGTAGTATCTTTTAAATTAAACATCTGTGATGAAAAAGGAGATTATTAATGACTATGGCGTTAATTAATTAGCATTTACCGAAATTTTCGACGTGATTTACGCGACCTACTTATCTCAATATTATCCCCGAACTGGAAATGCTCATGACACAACTAAAAATATCATTGGGACACAAACAGAGAAAACGGAATTCCAATTATTCCGGTTATTTCTACGTTTTAACCAAATTAACACTTTTTAACAATTTTAAAAATTACATTTTTTTGCATAATAACAGATAAAATGCAAAAATTGATTTTTGTTTGTTTTGTGTTGTTTTCATGTTTATTCATCGTTTTCCGTCGCCCGATTTGTGCCTTTAATGCAACAAACAAGCGCATACAGCAGTACAGGTACATTATTGTTATTATAGATAAAGAAAGGTATTAAATATTTATTTTACAATTGTCTCGCCGCTTGACTTGATGACTAAAAAATTATTATTGCAAAGCAGACAAAAGTATTTGTTTAAAATTCTATTTATTTTTTGTTATTCGTTAGTGTTTGCTAATTTTCTCTACGTACTTTCTTTTAAAAATAAATTATATACAATTTTTCTGTTGAAACTTGTAATTGTTTAATTTCTTAATTGTTATAAATATGCTATTTATCAGAAACGGGTGGTATAAAAAATTCCACTGATTATTTCTTTGTAAACAAATTTGATTTACTTTTAAAGAGTAAATTAGCTATTCATTCAATCAAATAAAAAAGCTTTAATTTGAAAAAAAAAAGTAAATTATTAGTTCACTCTGTATAACCAGAAAGAAAAAAAGGCGAACATTTGTGGAAAAAAAGTTTATGGTTGGAATTACGGCATTATAAAGGCGTTTTAGAAGCAGTAAAGTAAGTCTAATCGGCGTAACACTTTCGATTTTGGTATTCTGGGTTGACCCACTTGGTCGCTTCTCTTTTTTATCCATTTGGTAAACTTTCCCTTTCCGAATCTTACTTTTTATGTGCGCTATGACCTAATAAGACACCTCTTAGTCTCTCTTTCTATACAATCTTTACAACCGTAAAAACTGAGTGAAAAATTAATAAAGGGCATTAAACCAAGCGGGTGATTGAACGATAAAAGACCATCTACGTGTATTTGCCAAAGGGACGAAGAGAACAAATTCAACAACGGAAAAGAATCCGATACATATATATTTTTATACTGGGCAAATATTGATCGACAACTGAGTGCAAATCGCATTTAATGTATTGCAAGTAAAGTGTAAAGTTTATTTCACTCCAGCGCGCTCTGCGACAGTGGATGTTTTAGTTTACTACCACTAGGTATCTGTCTAGGCTAGTATACAGGAGTTTTACAATTCGTTACACGAAATTACAAGTTTCCAACTAAATCATAATGAAACACATTATAATATTAATAAGAAAACGAAATATGTATTACACTTTGGTTTCACGCTCTATTTACCATCATTACGAGTACATACGATACATGTAGTAACAAATCTCATACTATATACCTATATCTATATACCATAGACGGTCGTAAAAAATATATATTCATAAATGTGTAAATTAATAAATATAGAAATGGGAATCAAAGCATGACTGAAGTTTTTTTTTGCCAATATGTGTTAAAATGCCGCTGCAAATCAAAATTGTTTTTTTTTTTAATAAAGAATAAAGGAAAGTTTGGGTTGCATCATCGGTGCGCGCTTTATTTCATTTTCTTTGCAAAAAGTTGCGCGGAAAAAAGTTCATTAAGCATTAACGACCATTGTTATTAAAGTAACGAGCTTATTTTGCAATATATGGGCAGAATATGTGTTTAGGTAGAGAACATACAAGGTGTTCGTTTTTCAATATGCAATTTCAAGAAACTTCAATTTACCACTGGAAATTGCCATCACTTTTACTTTTAAAGTCATTTGATTTTAACAATTCAAATGATATTTATGCCAGCTTAATAATTTTTATTCCCTCTATCCCAAATTGTGTTAGTCATTTCTGTTTTTATATTTTCCCAAAGTATATGGTATACAAATATTTATTACTTCAATAAATTTTTATGAATCTTATGAAAATTTATATTTAATTTTTAATTTTCTTCCAAATTTCATAGTATTTCATTACTATTTTACAAGTACTAAATTTACAGAAGATATGAATTTTTTTGCAGCTTCCTTAATAGCACCGCGGCTCAGTTTTTTCCATACTTTATGCTGAAGTAAGAACTGTAAAATTTCATTGAGCTGATCACAAGTCATCTGTTTTTTGGTTTTTCAGTCTCTTCTCAGTCTCTTCTCAGTCTCTTCTCAGTCTCTTCTCA
>JASKGO010000156.1:0-23450 GCA_030556065.1 Holobus sp. GC000080
AGTGGTCATTAAAGTGAAACTTATTGTGAAAATTATTACATTATTCGCATAATTATTTCCTATGTTGAATCATTTTAAAAACCAAAAACTAAACTTTTCCGTCTTTAAGAACTTTTAAAAGAGCTTTTCTTTTAATGGTATCCTGTTCTTTTCCAAGAATGGCCATTCACATACTTTCTTTGTAATTCAAACAATTTATTATTTTATGTTACAAACTTTAAATTAGTTGTAATAAGTATTCAATTGTTTTGCTTTTAAAAAGAAAATGTTAATTATTATTGGGAAAATTAATGCAAAAAATTGCAGATTTTCCTCCTTGCCACGGAGGCCAATTCAGATGTGCAAACGAGCAATGTATTCCGGCTAATTATCATTGCGACGGATACACCGATTGCCAAGACAATTCCGATGAATTGAACTGCACTTCCATACCGTGCCCGGACGACAAAGTGCTCTGTCCCGAGGGCGGACCCGATAAGAAGCCCAAGTGTATCGCGAAGAGTCAGTTTTGCGATGGCAAACGTGACTGCGACGACGGCGCCGACGAGGAGAAAGCTTGCTGTAAGTGTTTTTAAACTCCTCTAGAGTTTTTATTTTTTTAATTTTATTTTGTTTTTAATCGTTTATTCCCTTAACGATTTTCATTTACAAAACAGCTCAATTATCGTGTCCCTCGCTGAGTTGCGAATACAAATGCCAGGCGTCGTTGAACGGCGGCGCTTGCTACTGTCCAGATGGCAAGAAGTTGGCCAGCGACAATAAAACTTGTGTCGATAGAAACGAGTGCAACGAATGGGGCTTTTGTAATCAATTCTGTTCGAACATCGACGGCGGCTACATTTGTTCCTGCGCCCCGGGATACATCAAGCAGAGCAAGGACAGGTGCATCGCCGAGAAGAAGGAAAATCTGCAATTGCTCTTCGCGCACGATAAAGCGGTCTATCGGATGGATTCACGCGGCGAAGATGTTGCAGTAGTGGCCAATACCACAGGTGCCAGCGGCTTGGACTACCATTACGTGAAAAACAGGTTGTACTGGAGCGACGTGAAGACGAAAAAGATTCACGCTCAGGATCTATTCACCACTTCAACGTCGATACCGATGGTCCATGAATTGGATATTTCGTTGCCCGGTTCTTGGTTTCCTTCTGCCATTGCCGTTGACTGGGTCGGCGACAAGTTGTACGTCGCCGATACCACCGGCCAGAAGATCGATGTGTTTGAGCTGACGGGACGCTGGCATGCCATAGTCTTAGGTTCCAATCTCACTAGTCCGGTCGATTTAGGCTTAGATCCCTTAGTTGGTTACCTCTTTGTTGCCGATAATTCGCAAGTGTTGAGAGCAAACATGGACGGCACAGATGCACATGCCATCGTCTCGGAGGCTGCCTACAAAGCATCCGGAATTGCGGTGGATATAATATCGAAAAGGATTTTCTGGTGCGACTCGTTATTGGACTATATAGACACAGTGGATTACGAAGGACAGCGGCGGTTTCAAATAATTAGAGGTCCGACGGTGCCGAATCCGTCGAGATTGGCCCTTTTCGAGGACCGCATTTATTGGACCGACGGCACTAAACAAGGCATCATGTCTGTGGATAAATTCGAAAGCACGTCCAGCATCCAGTCGATCCACAAGATGCGCGATATCAGAGAGCCTCGCGGAATCAAAACAGTGCATCAGTTGAATCAAATTAAAAGCAGCAATCCATGCGGAAACAATAACGGCGGATGCCAGCACATGTGCATAATCACGAAAACGGCTTCCGGATTGGGTTATAGATGCGCTTGTAACATCGGCTGGCGACTCGCTACCGACGAGCGGAATTGCAATCTGGTCTCGGACTTTCTTATGTATTCACAACAGCGTTTCATCAAAGGCAAAGTGCTTGATCCGGTGATCGAAGGCTTTAGCGACGCTATGATGCCGGTCGTCTCGAAGCGCGCCAGATTCGTAGGACTGGATTTTGATGCCAGAGACCAGCAGATTTATTACTCCGACGTACTGCAAGACGTAATCTACAGAGTACATCGGAACGGCACCTCCAAGGAAATTGTTTTGGCATCGCAGAACGAGGGAGTGGAAGGATTAGCCGTTGACTGGGTCTCGAAAAACCTCTATTATATCGACAGCCGAAAAGGAACGCTGAACGTGTTGTCGACGCGCAACGTCACTTATCGCAGAACTCTGTTGAGAAATTTGAAACGGCCCAGAGCTATTGTGGTGCATCCTAATAAAGGATATATCTTCTTTAGCGAGTGGGATCGGCCAGCTAACATATCACGATGTGCAAGTGATGGCTCCAATTTGATGGTGTTTAAAAACGTTACCCTGGGGTGGCCTAACGGTCTTGCAATTGACTTCGAAAAGGATCGCCTTTATTGGTGCGACGCATTATTGGACCACGTCCAGCATTCCAACATGGATGGCACTGATGTTAAAACAGTTAATTCCCGATTGATCCGGCATCCTTTCAGCATAGTCATCTATCAGGATTACATGTATATCACTGATTGGCGATTAGATGCCATCATAAAGTTGCACAAATTGACGGGAGATCACGAAGAGACGCTGGTTAAGGAACCACAGACCAATAGGCTTTACGGAGTTAAGGTAATTGCAATTTATTAGATTTGATTTCCATGACGCATTAATGAACAGCGAAATTAACAGTAATGAGATCAATAATTCTAATTTTATCTATCATGTTTTAAATTTTAAACTGGTCAATTGTTTGCAATAGATTTATAGTGAATCGGAGCAACGCATCGACGAAGTGCAACCGTGCGGCATTAACAACGGCGGTTGCCAGAAGTTATGCTTCGCGATGCCCAATAAACAAGGCAGCGGCAATTTAATAGCACAATGCGGTTGCCCTTACGGCGAACGCTTAGCCGGCGATGGGAAAACCTGCCAACCGGATCCGAACTCCGAGCCGCCGATGCAAGCGTGTCCGAACGCATGGGACTTTACTTGCAACAACCAAAGATGCATTCCCAAGTCGTGGGTGTGCGACGGCGACAACGACTGCTTGGACAACAGTGACGAAGAGCAAAACTGCACAAGTAATTCGTCTTTTTATGGTCCCATTGCAATGCGCCTAATAACGAGTGCAATATTTTTCAGAGCCCACGTGTGGAGGCAATGAATTTCAATGCAAATCCGGTCGCTGTATACCCATGACATTCAAGTGTGATTCGGAGAACGATTGCGGGGACTTTAGCGATGAAACAGGTTGCGCCAATGTTACCTGCAGCGCTACTCAATTCCAGTGCGATAATGGCAGATGTATTCCGAACACCTGGAAGTGTGACTCCGAAAACGATTGCGGCGATTCGTCTGACGAAGGGGACTCTTGTGCGGAGAAAACATGCGCTTACTATCAGTTCACGTGCCCGCGAACAGGACACTGCATTCCACAGGTTTGTAAAGTTCGAACGGTCTACAAATTTATTATTAATGCTTTGTTTTTCGAAGGAAATGTTATTTTCTCGGGGGCGATATATGTATTGATTTCGGACAGAACATTTCTATTTAAGGATAAAAGAGACTTATTGTTTACATTTTGCAGAGTTGGGTTTGCGACGGAGACGACGACTGCTTCGATAAACAGGACGAGAAGGATTGTCCGCCCATCACTTGTTTACCTAGTCAATTTAAGTGTGCCGATCTGCGACAGTGCGTCCAAGAGAGTTATAAATGTGACGGAATTCCCGATTGTAACGATAGCAGTGACGAATTGGGTTGTCGTAAGTTCGAAAATTATTTGGTCAGTCTGTTTGTAGTTTATTTGAAACACTTCCAGCGTCTATTGCACCGGACCAATGTAACGTCGAGAAACAATTTAAGTGCGAGTCGTCTGGAATTTGTATTCCGAAATCCTGGCATTGCGATGGCACTCCGGATTGCGACGATCGATCGGACGAGCCGAGTTCTTGCGGCGAAATCAACTGTCCCGCCAACTTCTATAAATGCAACAACAACAAGTGCATCTTCAAGGCTTACGTTTGCGACGGCAAAGATGACTGCGGCGACGGAAGTGACGAGAGCCACGTTCACGCCTGCACCCGACCGCCCTTCAGATGCCCCGACGCCCAGTGGCAATGTCCCGGAGTAACCGAGGTGTGCGTCAATTTGACCAGTGTGTGCAACGGAAAAGCAGATTGTCCCAATGGTGCAGACGAGGGATCAGATTGTGACTTGGCCGAGTGCGAGCATCAAGGAGGATTATGTTCCAACGGGTGCAAACAAACTCCCACTGTAAGAAGTTGATATTCTGCAAACACTTCTTATTGTGTACATAATATTGGCGCTTTTTAGGGTCCTTTATGCTTGTGTCCCAAAGGCGAGACGCTCAGCAAGGACGGTTTTCTATGCGAGGATCTGAATGAATGCGATCCACCCGGTCTTTGTTCCCAAACATGCACCAATACCAAAGGATCTTACTTTTGCGGTTGTACCGGCGGTTATATACTGGAACCTGATAAGCATAGCTGCAAAGCTTTCAGTAAGTTGCACAAAGTTGGCATTGTTTCCTTTATAAAGGACGTTCATTTGCGATTTTAGATCACAGTGCGGCATTCCTAATCATATCCAATAGACATTCCATTCTCGTGGCAGACCTAAATGAACAGGCTCTTGAAAGAGTGCCGCTCATAGTGGAGAACGTTGTGGCGACCGCTTCAAATATGCATACTGGAACAATTTTCTGGTCGGACATGAAACTGAAAAAGATATCGCGACTGGACAGGGGGATGGATCCGGTAGATGTAATTAGTAATGGCCTAGACTTGGTCGAAGGGTTAGCTTACGATTGGATTGCCGGCAATATCTATTGGCTCGACTCCAAATTAAACAATATCAACGTGGCAAGGGAGAACGGCAGTAACAGGATAGTATTAGTAAAAGAAAATATTACACAACCCAGAGGAATGTGCCTCGATCCCAGTCCAGGTGCTCGATGGCTTTTCTGGACCGATTGGGGAGAAAATCCGCGCATCGAACGCATAGGAATGGACGGTACCAATCGTTCGACGATTATCAATACTAAAATTTATTGGCCTAATGGATTAACACTGGACACGGCGAATCAACGAGTCTATTTCGCTGATTCGAAATTGGATTTTATCGATTTCTGCTATTACAATGGCACCGGAAGACAGCAAGTGCTGGCGGGAAGTCATTATTTATTGCACCCACATTCTTTAACGTTATTTGAGGACACGCTCTACTGGACTGATAGGCAACTGAATCGCGTGCTGTCTGCTCATAAATTTAAGGGCAATAATCAAACTGTAGTGTCGCATTTGATATCTCAACCGCTTAGCATCCACGTGCATCATCCCTCTTTACAGCCAATATCTAGGAATTCTTGTGAAAATGCTCCGTGCCAACATATCTGTCTGCTGTCGCCATCATCGTCGACTGGATATACTTGCAAGTGTAAGGCCGGATACAGATCTGCCAGTGATGGACGTTGCATCGAAGAGGAGACCGCTTTTATGATGATTATGAAAGGATCACAAATCATCGACGTGTCGCTTACACCTGGCGAAACGACCTCAGGCTATATCACTTCAATTGTTGGAATCGAGAACGGCATCCAGATCGATTACGATAGAAAAACAGAAACCATTTTCTGGATTGAGGGCAAACAGGATGACGACGTTAATGTAATAGATCACATAGTGCACATTTATTTATCAAATATGTTTACGCTCGTTTTGTTTACAGTGTACTATCTACAGTACTCCTTATGGGGGCGGAAACAAGACGCAATTCTTAGGTCAAAACTCCGGAATAGTAGGTTCTCCATCGGTTGTGGCTTTCGATTGGCTCGGACGTAACTTATTCATCGGCAATAAAGTAGCCGGCAACTTGGAACTGATTAAAGTGGACGGGAAAGTGAAATACCGCACCATTATTTTGTCCAATAACGGAAACAGCACTTCCGTCGCGGCGCCAAAAAGCATTTGTCTCGATCCTTTGGAAGGCAAACTGTACTGGTTAGACGAGGGCGGTCATGGTGTGCCCGAAAAAGTCGGCAAAGTAAATATGGACGGCTCGAACCCGATTACTCTTACCACTGTCGAACGTCCGGAAGCAATGGTTATCGATATTGATCGTAAGATGCTTTACGTTAGCACCCAGTCTCCACCTATGATCTTCTCCATCGATACGGACGGTCGCGATCGAAGGAACATCCTTACCGAACAAGACAATATTTACAGGCCCAAAGCATTAGCCGTATTAGATAGCCGTCTTTATTACATGGATCCGGATTATGAAAAACTAGTGCGTATCGATTTACCCCAAGGGAACAATGCGAAAGTGCTTATGGAAAATGAACCGGACTTGAAGACATTCACAATTTACCGCAAGCGTAATTTGATTGACCATCCGTGCATTCAAGGAAATGGTGGCTGTATGCATATTTGCATTGCTGGAGAAGGTAGAACAAGAACATGCGCCTGCAATATTGGCTACAAGAAGGAAAATGAAGTCAATTGTGTCCCATACAAGACTTTTGCTGTGGTTGCTCAATTAGACATGACCCGAGGTTACAGTTTGAAAGACTCCTCCGAAGCAATGGTTCCTATTTCGGGTCCTGGTCATCATATACTTCACACTGACATACATTACGCTGATGCCTGGATATACTGGGTTGAATTCAACAGGGGAACATGGAACGGTATCTTTAGAATTAGGGCTAATGGATCTGAACTACAGCCAATAATTCGGGAAGGCATTGGAAGCAATGGAATCCGAGGTCTAGCCATTGATTGGGTTGCTGGTAATTTGTATTTCACTAATGTGTTCCCACACGAAAACTATCTGGAAGTATCTTGGCTCGATGGGACCAACAGAAAAGTCTTAGTTAAAACCACCACAGACGCGCCAAGAGAACTGGCGGTCAATCCATTAAAACGTCTTTTGTATTGGATTGATTATGGACAATATCCCAAAATTGGTAAAGCCAATTTGGATGGTTCTAACTGGACACCAGTGGTCACGAGTGGTATAAGCAACCCCAGAGATTTAACTATTGATATGTTGACCCATGATGTGTACTGGGTGGATTCCAAAATGGACACCATTCAAAAAATCAGTTATACAGGAGGTTACCGCCAAGTAGTTAGAAGAAATCTACCCAACGCTATGGGCATTGCCGTCCACATGGGTGATGTTTACTGGGTGGACCGAAACTTGCAAACCGTCTTTAAAGCATCTAAACTTGTTGGAAATGAATCTTTACCAATTAAAGTAAGAACAAATTTGCCAAAATTACGCGATATTGCCATTTACGATATTAACAATCAACCCACCGATGACACAAATCCTTGCTTTAAATTGGGCAACGGAGGATGCGACCAATTATGTTTCTCTTATCCACCTGAATCCAATATGGGTAAACCTCTTAATTATCTTTGCGATTGTGCAACTGGAAAATTAGCCAGTGATGGCAAAAAATGCGAATTTGTAAACGAATATCTCATCTTCTCAACTAGAACGGAAGTAAGAGCAATTCATTTAGACTCAAGACAAACATCATTACCTTTCAAACCCATAACTAATCTGACCAATGTTGTGGGTATTGATTTCGACCATGCTGATAACTTATTGCTGTTCACACAAATCCGTCCATGGGCTAAAATAGCTCGCATGTCTGCCAACAACCCAACCACCGATTCAATAACTAATATCATAAACAAGGGCATTAATCCCGAAGGAATAGCTTATGACTGGACGCAGAAAAAAGTTTATTGGACTGACTCAAGTAACCACAGTATTTATGCAATGAATTTAGATGGATCTGATTTGGTAATGATCGCTAGAGTTGAGAGACCGAGAGCTATTGTAATCGATCCTTGCAACGGCACTCTGTTCTACACTGACTGGGGAAAATTCGGCACATCGGGTAAAATTTTCCGAACCACTATGGCTGGCTCCTTAAAGAGAGTAATCATCGATAAAAATTTGGCGCAACCATCGGGATTGGCCATAGATTATGAAGACCAAAAGCTTTACTGGACAGATGCAGTGAGAGAAAAAATCGAACGATCCGATCTTAATGGTCGGAATAGACAAGTACTGATTTCGGCCACGATTTATCCATTTTCTATAACCGTATTTGGCAATTACATTTACTGGACCGATCTACAACTTCGAGGAGTTTACAGAGCGGAAAAGCATACGGGCGCTAATATGATTGAGATGGTCAAGCGATTAGAAGACAGTCCCAGGGACATTCAAGTTTACTCCAGCTCTCGCCAAACTTGCTCCGTAAATCCTTGCCGCATTAATAACGGAGGTTGCGCTCAAAGTTGCCATCCGGGTCTTAACAGCACTGCTGAATGCAAATGCGACGATAGTACCAAACTTGTAAATGAAGGCAGAATGTGTGTTGCAAAGAACAACTCGTGCGATTCGAGCAAATTTTACTGTGCCAACGGAAAATGCATCAGTCGGATGTGGTCCTGCGACGGCGAAGACGATTGTGGTGATAACAGTGACGAAGATGTAAATTATTGCTGTAAGTGTTCTTCTGATTTTATGGATTAGATGAGGTAATAATGGATTTACATTTTCAGCTTTCCATTCTTGTTCGCCTAATGAATTCCGTTGCGCCAATGGTAGATGCATCTTTAAATCATGGAAATGCGACCATGAAAACGATTGCAAAGACGGTACGGACGAAATTGATTGCCAGTATCCACCATGTGCAGCTGGAGAATTTACTTGTGCTAATCACAGATGTATACCGATGAATCAAGTAAGTTTTAAATATATTTTTTTATGTCTAAGCAACTATTTAATAATTGTTTCTTGTGTTAGGTTTGCAATGGAATTAATGATTGTAAAGACAACATCACTTCTGATGAGACTCATGATAGATGTCCACAAAATACAACTTGTCCCCCGAATCATCTTAAATGCGAAAAAACTAATATCTGTGTTGAGCCATATTGGTTGTGCGATGGCGATAACGATTGTGGAGATAATTCAGATGAGAATCCTCTTCATTGCGCTCAAAGAACATGTCCGCCAAATAGTTTTAGATGTCCCAATCATAGATGTATTCCAGCCACTTGGTATTGTGACAATGATGATGATTGCGGCGATGGTGCCGATGAACCTCCAGAATACTGCAAGAGTGAAGGACGAACATGTTTCGGCGATCTATTTACTTGTGATAATGGAAATTGCATTCCGAGAATTTATATCTGTGATGGAGACAATGATTGCGTTGATAACAGTGATGAAGATGCCAGGCATCAGTGCAGTAAGTACTTTCGAAATGCCCTCAGCTTGTTGTGATGTAAATCTTTTTATCTTACAGACGACAGAAAATGTGATGACGAAACTGAATTCACTTGCGAAGCTAATAAAGCATGGGGACGGGCGCAGTGCATTCCCCGCAAATGGATATGCGATGGAGACCCAGACTGCGTTGACGGGGCCGATGAAAACTCAACTTTGCACAATTGCCCTACACCTCAGCCGTGTGCTGAGGACCAATTCACATGCGCCAATGGACGTTGCATTAATCGTGGATGGCTTTGTGACCACGACAACGATTGCGGCGATGGCACCGACGAAGGAAAAGAATGCAATTCAAAGTACAAAACTTGCTCGCCTCAAGAATTCGCTTGCCAAAACTTTAAATGTATCCGGAATCAGTACCGATGTGACGGCGAAGACGACTGTGGCGACCATTCCGACGAAGTGGACTGTAAAAAGGATAACAGCACTTGCAAGTCGCCCGATCAGTTCCGCTGCAATAACGGCCAGTGCATAGATTACCAATTGGTGTGTAACAAAGTGCCAAACTGCTCTGATGAATCTGACGAGTCTGCACATTGTAATGTGGACGAGTGCGCGAAAGTGGAAATACATCAATGCGGCCATAAGTGCGTCGATACACCCACAGGGTACTATTGCGAGTGCAATCAGGGATATAAATTGCTTAGCGATAACAAAGCCTGCACTGACATTGATGAATGTATTGAAACACCCGGTGTGTGCTCTCAGTATTGCTCCAACACACCCGGAGGGTATTATTGCAAATGTAATGAACAGTATTATGAAAGACAAAATGATGAACACACCTGTAAGAGAAAAGATAAAACCGAAGCGTGGTTGATATTTACCAATAAGTATTACATCAGGAATATGTCAGCGGATGCTCACGTTTACAATCTAATCCACCAAGATTTGTTCAATGTGGTCGCACTTGATTATGACTATCAAGATCAAAAGTTGTACTATTGCGATGTGACAGCTAAAACTATTTTCCGGTCCACTATTGGAGGAACCGGGGAAAAAGAACCTGTTATTAGACATGATTCGCATGGTTTGGAAGGAATAGCTATCGACTGGATTGGAAGAAAACTTTATTGGTTGGATCGACACTCTAAGAATTTGGATGTTGCGGAATTGGACGGCACAAGAAGAAAAACCATTAAAACGGGTATCCCCGATCCTAGAGCATTGGTGGTACATCCGGGAACTGGGTATCTGTACTTCACATCCTGGCACCTGCAAGCATACATCGGAAAAGTGGGCATGGATGGTTTGAACTTTACCAGAATTTTAACTTGGGAGGATGATATTGCTTGGCCAAATGCTTTAACAATAGATTACTTCACAGATAGAATTTACTGGGCCGATGCGCATTTAGACTACATTGCATTTGCTGATTTAGAAGGAAGACACAGGCATATTGTCCTTTCAGGTGCCTCAGTTCCTCACGTATTTGCTCTTACTCTTTTCGACGATTTTGTTTATTGGACTGACTGGAACCTGAAAGCTATTAGTCGCGCTAACAAATTTACAGGAAAAGATATAACTATCCTCCGAAACACAACACACAGACCTTATGATTTGCATATTTACCATACACTGCGCCAACTTCCATATACCAATCCATGTGGCACTAATAACGGTGGATGCTCACATTTGTGTTTAATTGCGCCACCGTTAGCTTCTACCTATTTGAACATTGATGGCTATGGCGATGAGGGAAATACGAGTTATAAGTGTGCTTGCCCTAATCAGTTCTATTTGGCCAACGACCAAAAGACTTGCATTGCCAACTGCACAGCTGGGCAGTGGAGATGTGGAGGTTCCGATGAGAAGTGTATACCATGGTTCTGGCAGTGCGATGGCGAAAAAGATTGCAAAGACGGATCAGATGAAGCACCCACTTGTCCTCCTAGACAATGCAGAGCTGGAACTTTCCAATGTAAGAACGGCAATTGTACACCATCGGCTACCATTTGCGATGGTACGGATGACTGTGGAGACAAATCAGACGAACAGAATTGTAACATGCCGTGTCCAGAGTTAGAATTTAAATGTCGCTCGAATGGAAGATGCATATTGGACAGTTGGAAATGCGATGGAGATGCTGATTGCAAAGATGGTTCCGATGAAGATCCCAATATTTGTCACAAACGAGCTTGTGATCCCGAAACTGAATTTCCTTGCAAAAATGGAAGGTGCATTCCGAAATTGTGGATGTGTGACTTTGATAATGATTGCGGGGACGATTCCGACGAACCTGCTTACATTTGTAGGCAGAAGAACTGTACAACCGGATGGCAAAGATGTCCCGGCCGTTCCAACTATAGATGCATTCCTAAGTGGCTGTTTTGCGATGGTAAAGATGATTGTAGAGATGGATCAGATGAACTGCCAATAAATTGTCCAAGTTGCCAATCCGAATCTGATTTCAAATGCGCCAATAACAGATGTGTACCCAAGCAATGGACTTGCGACTTTGCTGATGACTGCGGTGATGGTAGCGATGAAGTTGAAGCTATGTGCAAAGGTAACTACAGAGATTGTTCGGAATCCGAATTCAGATGCAACAATGGAAAATGTATTTCAACACGCTGGAGATGTGATCATGAAGATGATTGCGGTGATAACTCTGATGAATTGGGTTGCAGTGGATTCCAATGTAAAAATGGCACCTTCCAATGTGCTTCGGGTCACTGTATTGCTTCATATTTCCGATGCGACGGAGATAGAGATTGCAGAGACATGTCCGATGAGATGAACTGTCCTCCGCGTTATCCTGGTGGCAAATATTGCCCAGAATCAAGGTTCCAGTGTGATAACCACCTTTGCATAAGTCGGGCTGATTTATGCGATGGAACAGATGATTGCGGTGATGGGTCAGACGAAACACCGGCCCTTTGTACCAACTTCGACTGCGACACTTTGAGAAGATTCCGATGTGCTAATCACAGATGTATTGCCAGATACCAACTGTGCGATGGAGTCGATAATTGTGGAGACGGCTCAGATGAAAACAACATGACCCTATGTGCTGATAAACATAAACCTTGCAATACTATGACTCAATTCCAATGTGCCAATAAGCAATGCATCGAAAGGAGTAATCTGTGCGATCTGACTGATGATTGTGGAGACAATTCCGACGAATTAGGTTGCCATCGCCAAGGAAGATGCGAGGAAAATAGAGGTGGTTGCGAACATCATTGCATGAACTTTGTTCTAGAGGAAGGATACCTTTGCATGTGCCGACCTGGTTACATTGTCTCCAAGGAGAACAAGAAGAAATGTGAAGATGTAAATGAATGCGATACTGGCATTCACAATTGCTCGCAATTATGTACCAACTTGAATGGCACCTACAGCTGCTCTTGCCACGACGGTTTCAGACTTTCAGATGGATTATCTGGCGTCTGCAAAGCTGAAAACAGCGAAGTGACACTTCTCTTCTCCAATGGACCGGAAATCAGAGCCTACATGCTTCAGCAACAAACAGAATTGGATGTAATTAGCGAAGAAGACCGCGTTGAAGCTATTGATTACCATCCGGAAACTAAAATCATCTTCTGGGCTGACAGTTATGACAAAACAATCAGAAGATCATTCATGGTGAACGCGCAAAATGGATCAGTAAAAACCGGATACGCTCAGGACTTGAATATGAAAGGAAATTCAAAACCGACTGCTGTAGCCGTTGACTGGGTAGCTGATAACTTGTACTGGACCGAAATTGATCGCGCTGGTTCAAAGCCCAAAGGAAGGGTCATGGTTGCCAAGACCGATGGTCGATACCGAAGATCAATTGTAAGCGTTGGATTGGAAAGTCCCTCATCGTTGGTGGTGGATCCCAAATTGGGCCGAATGTTCTGGTCCGATTCAGGATCAGCTCCGAAAATCGAAGTATCTTGGATGGACGGTTCTAAACGTAGACCACTGGTAACCGAAAACATTCGACATCCAACTGGCCTAGCAATCGACTACGCTATGGAACATACATTATATTGGGCTGATACCAAATTAAATACCATCGAGACCATGCGATACGACGGTACCAACCGAAAAACCATCATTAAGGGCGAGATTTTGAAACACCCCATTGCTTTGGATGTGTTTGAATCGAGTCTTTATTGGGTAGCTAGGGATACTGGAGATGTTTTACGACAGGACAAATTCGGTCGTGGAGTTCCAGCAGTCATCCAGCACGACTTAATAAATCCTTTGGCTGTAAAAGGTAATGATTGTTAATATTTGAATTAATAGTGCAATTGAAATAATGGGAATTGTTTATTTTTAGTATACCACGATTTGAGATACAACAAGTCAGTAGAAAATCCTTGCAAGGACAATGAATGTTCCCATTTGTGTTTGTTGATACCCGGAGGTCATCGCTGCTCTTGTCCCGATACCCCACAATCTACAGTGCACCGAGGAAAAGCCGAAATCATTTGCGATGCTCCAGCTGAAAGACCCAGACCATTCCCGCGAGTATGCAGATGCCAAAACGGAGGTCTTTGCCGCGAATCAGATTCTACCGAATTGGAATGCGACTGTCCGAAGGAATTCCAGGGCAAATATTGCGAAGTGTTTTTGGCGCACAGCCATTTCGGCGGCGATTCAAATGCAGCTGCCATCATTGTACCGATCGTCGTTATTTTGTTAGTTCTGGGAGCAGCAACAGGTGTTTGGTTCTTTATCCGCAAACGACCATTGTAAGTTTTGACACTTAACTATTCACACAATGATTTTGACATGTAAGTTTTTATTGCAGCGGAAAAGGCAGTTTAGGAAGTTTATCTAGCAGCCAAACTGTTTCGTTTAGGCATGGCACTAATGTGGAATTCGGACCAAATACTTTTGGCAGCAACGGCACCGGATCAGTGGAGCCTTTGGATGTGGCATATAGTTTAGACCCAGTTGGGAACAAAAACAGGGATTTCCACAATCCCATGTATGATGCAGTGCAAAACAACGCCGATAGTACCGGCAATGGAAGCTCAGGTTTGTTAAAAAAATAAGATAATCATATCAATTTGAAAATGTAAAATTTTGATTTATTGCTTATTAGCATTATACGAAGTTCCTGTGGACGTGACGAAATCAAAGAGTGATACTTTCACTGAACCACCCAGTGCAATTATCGCGCCCTCGAGTGTGATCCATCGATCATCACCACAAATTAATATCAGGCATCGCGAACTGGACCCGTCTGCCGACACCGGCAAGGACACTCAGAAATTAGTGGAAGAAGACTGCTGATATAAGCCTAACAAATTCTCTTTAAGGTATTTATATAGAACAATAAAATTAACGGCAATTTATTATCTGAAGAAATGAGTCAATGGCGATCAATTCATAATAACTACACATATATCAAAGAGAGTTGCGTCTCTTTAAAAATGGCAGCGCGAATTTAGAGAATATAAAAATTAACAGAGCAACTATTTTTTTAAGAACGTTATTGGTGTGCTTGTGGCTGTTTCTAATAATTAGGACGTAAATGTTTTTAGCCCCACTTTGTAATAGAATATCAGCTAATTGTTTTTGATGGTATAATTCAGCATATAAAAATGAGTATAACCAAAGTGCCATTGAAACCTTACAAACAAACAAAAAACAAACCTATCAAGAGCTGATTTTAATTAATTATGACCCTTGTTTTTTTTATCAATCGAACTTCTTCCATTGTAGGATAATGTAAATATAGGCTAGGAGAAATTGTATGATATTAACTAATGATTATTATTAATTGATTATTACATTATAGATTTTATTATTGCAAATATTGTGAACAACATAAAAACAAATTGTAGTTGGTCGAAAGAGATTGTTAAAATTAGCAAAAAAAAAAAAAAATGAAAAAAAGAAAATGGAGACTGCGTAATTTACATTCCATTTGTACTAACTTTGTATTACTACGTGTTGAATGAGTTTTCTTATGTTTTACTTTGTTTTTTTTTTTATTAGTTATATATTTAATAATTGTTAAACGATACAATATTTAGTATTTTATTATTAAAGGATACATTTTTCAAGTCAGGGCCGTCCAAAACAATAAAGATGATTGACTAAGCAAAATTCACTGTGCGAAATTTGTTTTTATTGTATGCTTTTTGTTCGCTATTTTTGAGCGAATCGAATACGCAACGAATTCGAACGTAGTGGATTCTTCGAAAAGACTGCAGTACTTACATTTATAATGATACACTTGAAATACAATGTTGCGTTTAAGGGGTACTTTATCATCACCGGCATTATTCTGGGAACAATAACATGTATTTTACGTTAAATAATAACACTGTGGTTTGTTAATGGTTCTTTGTTCTCTTTTCGGCAACTCCTGGAAACTTCGTCATAAAACAACTGTTAGACGAATCTATTCAGCAATTTCATTTTCTATTTTCAGGACCTCGCAGATATCTCATTTTCCAAGGCTTAAAACTCCTTAATTTAAAAATCGAAAGCACAGTAAAAATACAGTGTACTAAAAATCGACATTTTTTTTGTTATCTTTAATAGAAAAATGGTAATTAATGATTTAAGAAAGCTTCCACAGGTTTACATTGATGATATAAGCGTGTCTGGTAGGATATCAAAGAATACAAAAACAATCAAAAGATCCGTTATTTTAGGGGCCACCCACTAGGATACTTTTAATTAAATTGCGTAACTCATCCAAATAACGAGGGACGCTTAGGGCCTACAGCAGCCAGAATGACGCAAATAACAAGTGGATGGAATTGACACAAAATATTTATATTGGAGTATTAAGGAAAATATATAAAATAGCAAGACGAAGTTTTCGACATGCCAAAAGAAATTCTAAAATAAAATCGGAGAATTTTTTTTTGGGAATCCATTATTCTGTTAAATCAGTTATGAAGCATTTTTTGCCCATTTTCCGCACGAATGCTATCAACCATTTATATTCGTCTTTACGCATCCGTAAGAATTGTATTGTCTGATACATTTATAATATTCTTTTCAAATCTGTTTAATGTCTTTTCTTTTCATGATAAAAGTAAAAGGTAAATGTATTAATCCAATTTGTTATTGTTTAATATGTTTTTTGTCTTGAGTAAATTATTTAAGTGTGATCCATATTCGGCAGCCAAATTTATAAAATAATTGCTTTTACTTCCAAAGATTAAGAAGCAATTTTTTTCTTTTTTTATACTTTTCTAAAGTAGGTTATTTAAAATATTTTGACTTTGCAAGCAGCTTGCAGATTTTATTGAAAATTACATTCCAAGTATCCAAATAACGTGGATGGCGCAAATAGCGAATCATTTGCTGTGCATTAATTGTCAGGTAATTGATCTGTTATGTGTATAGGAATAGGAATTCGCGGGAGAAGCGTGGGTGGGAATGTTGCCAAATTAGATACTTCATTCAAGAAATTCTAAATAAATTTTATATTTTCAATAGCAGTTGCAAAGTTTCAATATTTGATTTCTGGTTGCATTGTTAATTAAATTATTTTATTAAATATGATGTTTTGATAAATTATAATTAATAAAAATATAGTTTGAATTAATAAATTCCACCTTTTATTAAGATAATTCAGATTCGAAAAGAAACCAATTTTTTAATGAAAATTGTTTTGCATTCAGTGTTAATCAATTTTCTATCTCCATTATTAATAAAATGCAACTTAAATTAGGGCATTGTGATTTTTTCTTTTATTCAAGTATTTTTCCCTGCAAAATAAATGGTAAACTTTTCAAAAATAAAATAATTCACACTAACGTACAGTAACTTTATAAATATTCAATTAGCGCAGTACAAATTAACTTAAACGAAAATAAACAATCTTAGCCGTGGGGAAAACAACCCTATATTGCGGCTGCAAAAGCTCGAAAAGCAAAGCGGATAGAATAAGAAGAAGTGGCTGAGATTTGGAAAAGAACGAGGGATTCGAAAGCTAATTGGGTCATTATTTGCAGTGGTAGTAAATAACGCGTCCCAGTTGTTGCAGAAACAGTAGAAGATGCAGCAATCAGGAAGTAAACAGATCCTTCCAGGCGAAACTGGGCTAAAAGTGGAACGCGCAGCCATAGTTCTCGCTCGGTGTCGACTTTTCAATAAAGTGGCTTGGAGAGTAGGCAAACTATACCATTATCATTATTATTATTATTGTCGCGATCGTGTTATACGTATATGTTGTAAATGCGAAAATGGGGTGCGCGTGTAAGCCATAAAGAATATTTTCCGGTGCATCTATGTGTTTTCGCCGCTACTACAAATATGTAAAGCTCCGATGACTCGACGCCCGACGCCGCGCCGCCCCCACTCATGCGAAAACTCGCAGGACTCCTCGCACATCACGCATCGCCGCCGCTCAGCACTTCGCGAATGAATCAGGATTTCTGCGGCTCAGTATCGCGCGGGACGCTCTACGCTCAAAACGCTTTGCGGAGAGCGTCTGGATAACGCTAGCCACGTGCACGATTACGATGATTGCCAGGATGTTGATTGCTTCTTTTGTTGCTGAGCCTTATTCTGCGGTGCTGTTCTACATCTAAGGTAGGTGCTTTTTCTTGTTATATTTATATTGCCATATTAAAAAAAAATATTTTTTGTGTTTTGTTTTAGTTTAAATTTTAATTAATTAATTAATTGCTCTTTTTAAAAATAAAAAAAATGCTTTTGTAAATTGGTACTATTAAAACACGAAAAAGGACGAGTACAATTAAATAAAATAAATTTAATTAAACTTTTATTAATATCAGACTGTTCAGAATTAAATTACAAGTAGTCAATTTTTATTTAAAAAGCAACCAAATTATTATTGTTATTTTAACCAATTTACTATAAATTACTTCAACGAAAGAAGCTTTTAAAATATTATGTGACAAGTAGGAAAATTAATTCTGATAATAAAAATCTACAAGCTACGTTTACAACATTTTGTTTGGAAGAAGGGCAATAAAAAAGACATTAGACAAGCTAAAATTTAGTCCTAAGAATGTTAATCCTTTAAAAAAAAAAACTTTTCAAATTAAGATAGGACGCAATGTTTCTGGTGATTTGACATTCTTCAGGAATTTCTTGGTATCGTTTTAATTATAAATAATAATTTTTTTTTAACTGAAGATTTTTTTTGTGATAAAATAATATTCCCTCTGTTTCAAATTATGGTTTACCATACATTTCTGTTTAAATTTAGTTTAAGAAGGATAAAAAATTGACCATTTTGATTTTTAATGAATCAATATTAGTTATCGTGTAAAATATTTTTTTAATTTTTATAAAAATATTTTATTTAATGCATTTTTTAAACTGCAATAATACAATGTCAATTTTTTTTAAGAATTACTACCATTGTCCCAAATTTTGGTATACTACTACATATTACTTCAATAAATTATATTTATTGAAACTTTTAAAAATTAAAACGTAATTTTAAGTTTTCTTCTAAATTTCACACTTTTTACATTTGTTCAATACAAGTACATAATTTCCATAAAATACTAATTTGGTTGCCGCATCGTTAATGGTTTCGCGGCTCGGCTTTTTCCCTATTTTATGCTAAAGCAGATGAACTGTAAAATTTCATTGCGCTGGTCACAAGTCAGTTATTGGTTTTTCCGGTCTCTTCTCTCATAAACACCACTATTATGAATTATTGTATCTCCCATATTTTTTCTTAACGGCTGTGATTTCGATTTTATGTTTTTTTGTCCTTTTTAAGTAATCATGACAAACTGTTAAAATTTATTTTGACCACAGACAATTCTTAATTATTAGATATAGCATTGTTTTTCAATAAGAAATTATTAAAACCTGTTTAGTTTTTTAATCCCTATTATTTTTCTTCGTTAATACAACATTTAAAAAAAATACCATACCTAAAATGAAAAAAGTGGGAGTCGTATTTTTTGTATTTTGTTGGATATGAATGATTTTATAGTGAGTAAGAATAAAATAAACTAAATTAAATTGAACTGTTATTAACGACAGACTATGCAAATAATGATATTGCTCAACCATTAGCTTAGTTTTTTATATATTACAATCTAATTGTTATTTTAACTAAATTATTACTATAAATTACTTCAACAAAAGAAACTTTAGAAATCAATTGTAACAATGAGTAAAATTAATTATGTTAAAATTAATCTACTCGTACAACCCTACAAGCAACATTTACAACTTTTTGATTAGAAGGGTAATAATCAAGACATTAGACAAAGAAAATGTTTAGTCCTAAGAGTGTTAATTAAAAAAAAAAACTTTATATCTTAAATTAAAAAGTTAATTAAAAAATGTGTAAATATTCGCATAATTTAATTGCCATCGTAATTAAAATAAAATTTAATAAAAATTAATTGCTTTTAGCATTTACCTCTTTTTTCTATGCAAAGCAAAATAACTTCATTCAAATAACTTAAAACAATATTTTAATTAAGTCTACGTTCAGTGTACATAAAGTGTACCCAATTTAAATTCGAATGAAAAAATTATTCATAAAGCAAACGCAAATAGCGGCAATAAATTACAAACCTAATCTGCTCGGGACTTTATCCCATTAATATTATTATTATTGTGATTCGTGAGTGCACAAATTGAAGCATCGTGCACTTTAATTACATTTTGTGCTTTATTAAAACGACCGAACATTCGCTTTATAAACATGCATTGCACACGAAAGCCATTTAGTTGAAATTTCACTTAAAAAAAGAAACGTCCATAAAATGCGATGTAAAAACAACTGCATCTGCAAAAAATATAATAAAATTAAAAGCATTAAATAAAGTATAGAGTCTAGTTGGAGTTGCAACGCGGACGTGCAAGTTTTAATTGACTATCTTTTCATTTCGCTTTGGGATTTATGGTAAATTAGTGCGATTAGATCGAGTTCGTTAGTTTCGTATTATGAAATTTGCATACTATATGAAAACTGGGACGGTATGGACGATTACTGGATGCTGGTGCATGCTCAGATGCTCTCACTTTTGATGTCACTTCTTTTGTTTGGCACACTATTAGATTAGAATTCTGCTCCAGATCCGCACAGTGCATTTCGTCGCTGCAATAAAAACGTGCCCTTTCCCGCTTCGAAAAGGGGACGTCTATGAAATAATAAGGGTGTCGAATACTCGGAACGTGTCTTCGGTCGCGTAAATTTATTCTTTGACAATGTTTACAAGTCAATGGCAGTCTTATCGTACAGCTATTGAAAATTTACATCTTCGTTTCCTTTTTTTATATTTTCACTTCAAATTGGGGAAAGTTTTTTTTCTAATCTCGAAATATTTTTATTTTAAATATTTTTTTGCGTTTTTCTATTTAGTGGCTTATATGTTTTTTCATTTGTTGTTAAAAAGATTTAATTTTATCTTTATTTTGCTAAATTATTATAGTACCGGGTGTTTATGTTGTTCTTAGTCTATTTAACTAATAAACTAAATGGTCTCATAAATACCAGGAAAATTTAGAAGCAAAAGGCAGAAATAAAATTATGATAGGCATTTTAAAATAATAATAAAAAAAAGTAGACTTTTGTTTCTATAATTTTTATCGGTCATAATAATAACCTTTGTTAAATATTTTAAAATATTAATTCTTGTTAATGTTCTTTGTAACATGTAATACAATACAATTCAATATATTTAATAGATCATTGAATAAGAAACCGCAATTAAATATAAAACTTCCTCCATACAAAATACAACATAAAAATCTTCATTAATTGATTTTAAAACACACAACTCTAAAATTCATCTCTTTCTAATTTTGTCACTTTCAAATCAATTATCTTCAAAACTTTTCCGACTCCTTCGTTGTTTTCAAATTAAAAGACTTAACGAATTTTGAAAAGAATATCAGTTCTCAAATTTTCGTGTCATTTCATTAAGATATTATAAAATTGATTTCTCCATTATCTAAATTTATTCTCTTAACATTTCCTTTTTTCATAGTAATAAGTAATGTGTGTTTTACATCGTGATGCAAATTATATTATTTAGGATTTCACAGGAATGGTAAAATTGTTTTAACTGATTACTCAATTTTCGTACAGCTTTTAAGTTTTCTCAAGTTATAAAACTTTATTTAATTTTTTTAAATTATCTGCAGTTTAAAATAAACTAGAAAATCATACAAATTGTGTACAAAACTAAATATTACTTCCCTCAAAAATAAAAAAAATATTCTTTTATTAAGCAGTATACTAAAAAATACATATAATGTAAAATTTGAGTTGTTTAATAATAACTTTTAGTTTCAAGTACTTTTAAACAAATATGTAATTTAATGAAGAATTTTGTGAAGGCGCCGGTAGGCTCTTTATGGGTTTTATATTCTTTCTTTTCTGTCCCTGAAAAAAATATTTTATAATAGTACATTAGTTATTGTAATTGTTTAATTTGTCATGTAACATTAAAAAAAAATTTTCTCTTAAAAAAAGCATAAAATAAGCAAACTTAAATAAAAAATACAAATTGTATCCGTAATTATTTAAACAATATTTATTTTATAAATTTTGTATTTTAAAGTATAAATTTTATTTATAGTTTTTTGCTAAATATTTAATATTTATATCAATTTTTTTGCTGAAATATTTTTTAATATTTTTTTTGCAATTTAATGAATTTATTCTTTTGTTGGAATATTCAAACAAGGAAAATTTAAAATAATTTTTTCACGACTTCTAAATTCTGATCTAAAACTTTTCATTATCTTTCACTTTAATTAATACCTACATCATATAATCTAAAAATAATAAATAAATAAGCAACAGGAGATCAAATAAAGCTTTCAATAGGTATTAAGAAAATATTATTTTAATAATAATAATCTGGAAGTAGATGTGTGCTCAGTTGGGTTTCACCATTATTATTTATTCAGGAGGAAAATGATATTTTCTCAGCTTGTGGATGAGACGAGAGCACGTTAAAGTTTTATGACCGCCCTCTTCCTCATATCGCATCATATGTGATATGACTATTATGATTATTATAATTTAGCTAAGCCAAGCTTTAGCTTTAGCGTTAGCTTTAAGCGAATATTTATATTATAAACCGAGTATCAGAATCGGAAGTAGTTTCGTTAGTATGGGCCAGTGGTGTATCCTGCAGCTGCGAAACTGAGAACATTTTTAAGGATCATCGTAAAGATTTTTCCATTCTCTCTAAGTGGCAAATAAGGCAATAAAAACAAGTTCGCGAAAATAAGTACGCGCGTCGTCGATAAATACTTGCATTATCTATCGGAAATTTACGAGCGATAAAATCCTCCGGCTTCTTCCGCCGGAGGCGCTACCGAACGCGCCCGCCATTTCATGTACAAACACTTCGTTCCCAAAATGATTAATGATCTTTTCCAAGTAATCGATCTGCATTTATCCACATGTCAAAGATTCGACGTTTAACAATTACCTTCGTGGACCCCTGTCTCTAATGTTCCAACCTTCTAAGTGATTTAAGTAAATCTCTTTTTTGTTTCCCGTCTTGCTTTGAGTTTGCTTCTTAAGTGCTTTTGCCAAACTTTTAAATTTCATTTTGTTTCATACTGACTTGAAGTTTTTTTTTTATGTTTTATTAAGTTTATATTAAAAGTAAAGGTTCATGCATTTTTTTAGATATTTTTTTTTAATAAAAAACTAATATTTTTGGACAATAAATAATAATGGTAAAAAAAGTGAGTAATATTAAATATCTTTTTTCTTCATGTTTTGATGAAAATGAGCAGTATTTGGGCAAGTATCAAATATAAAAAAGTGGCTGAATAGGCCGAATACCGAATAGTGACCGAATATTCCTGGCATCTGTATTTATAAGTAGTATACAAAGATTGCTTTTAATGGTTTTACTGACTTTTTTTATTACATTTTTTTTATTTAATTATATTGGGAAAAGTATGAATTGGTTTAGAATTTTTGTTTCAAAGTTGTTATATTAAAAACGAATGTCTCTTTATACTGGGTGTCCTAGCGAAAAATATCCACCCGGAATAACATGAAAACTACTCATTTTAAGAAAAATCCCTGAGACGCGTTAATTTTTGTTGTTAGGGGGACATCTTTTGGAATATTTCATTATGGCGAAACCGTCACCCCTTGCCCCCCACGGCCCCCGACTTAAAAATCTTAAATGGCATGGGGGGTCGAGTGACCCCTCATTTTAAAGAGAATATTTTTTTC